>UCOH01003872.1:0-29688 GCA_900474275.1 Synergus japonicus
TTTAAGTACAATTCCTGCCCATGAAATAAATTTTTTAAAGGTTAAAATTGAGTTACAAACCTTTACCGAAGGCAGGAGGATGCTGGTTCGTAATGCAGTTGATATCTGTACTCGTTATAGACAACGCTTCCTTCAACTGTGTGAGTCTCCTAATCAGGGTTTCTGCAAATTAAGTTGATCAATTATTACTTTATATTACTTAATATTACATTATATTAATAATGACAATTAATACTTAACCTTTTTCCTTTTTATTGGATTGTCTGTACAGGAAAAAACGGAACCCCAGATCATGGATTGGAGCTAAAATATTTTTTTTACAACGATAAAACATTAATTAGTTTGCTTTTGTCATTGATGAATAAAAATGTTTTTAGTACGATAACTTTCGAAAGAATTGGCAGATTTCACATCACATATTGGATTGACCTGTTCTTTTAATGTCTAAAATGAAGATTAAATTCGTTAGCCAGTCATTGTGGATAACAATTCAAAAAGATGGACATTTAAAATTTTTTTAAAACTGTTCATTAAATTATAAATTCCATGTACTATATATTCTATGCACTACATACAGTTAAACAATTTTTCCTTGTAAATAGGTACCTTAAAATAATACATGTAAATATAACTGTAAATAAATAGTCATACATATAAATATCATATTTAATATCATAATATAATATCATAAGTCATCATATAAATATAACTTGGAAATCCCTTAAAACACGTAAATAAAATATCTTAAAATTTCATAAAGTCCTTTAAAATTTTGAAAATAATTTTAAAAATGTAAAATTTATTAAAATTTTTACAAGCTTTCTAAAATCCTTTAGAACTTTACGAAAAACTTTAAAATCTGTAAAAATACGTAACAACCTCTTATAATTCTTAAAAAATTTTTAAATTCCACGACCATATTTATAATCCCTTACATTTCTTTCAATTCCCTACATATTCTTAAAAATCTCCTAAAATTTCTTAAAAATCAACAAAATTGTTTAAAAATAATTATATCTTGTGAAATCCTTTAGAATTCCATGATGAACCACATTGACCTTACCTGTAGGAGCAGCCGGAGCAGCAAAAATTTCGCTCTGCAATTCCGCTTCAAATTCATGGACGATCTCTTCGTCCACAAAGGCGTAGTCCACAGCACCTAGAAGAAGAAAGATATAACGTTTTTTATTTTTTAAACTATAATAATAGTAATTTCAGGTGAAAACGTGGTGCGACATGAATTATTAAAAGTTTTTTCAAATTTCAATATTTTTAATAATTATATTATACTAACCGATGGGATTGTCACGTCCCGCAACTATTCTAATTAGTTTATTAAATAGTAAACAGCGGAACTAGTAATATTTAGGATAAGAAGACCAGCCATAATAGTTAATGTCATTTAACTGGCACTCAGTTATATTTCAAATCCTCAAATCGGAATCTATGTTGAATTCCGATTTTCCAATATACAGCTTTGTTTAATTTGTCAACGGTTTCAAAAATTTGAAATTTGGTTTAAAGTATGACAACATAACCCTAAAAATTCCTATCTGATTGAAAAATGCCAGTACTTACCATTTTCCGATTGCACTTGGCAATAAACTTGTTTATTTTTCCTGATGGGACGTTTATGCTCGTCCAACACTATTCCCGTGATTTTCAATTTTTACGCACAAATTTTCTTATAATTTATAAAAATTTATAACTCCTTTAAGACGGACGGACGCGACGGGAAAGATCGATCCAAGATGGAGTATGGACTGTAATTCTTCAGTAAAGGTGCATTCACACCCCGCGATGTTCATTCGCAATTATTAAAAGTGAATGAGCACCGCAGCGAGCTCAGAGCGCACTCAGAGCGAAATATCAGAAACAACCCTTGTCTTGTCGCTTGTCACATATTCCTATCCTTCTATCGCTATCTCTTATCAGTTCACGTCACCGAGCGGGCGGGGCGAGATTTCTACCAGGCGGCTTCCCCTACCATCCGCCGACTAGTCATTACGTAATTACAAGTGCTTAAAAGCACCGAATCGTCGCATTTTTAGTCAGTTCGATGAGGAGCAGCTCGACTGCAAATCAGCGTAACTCAACTGGTCTCTCTGCTAGCGGGCTACTACCATAGCAGAGCGACCAGGAGGCAACCTGGACGTCTTCTTCAGGCTGCGACCACAATGGTGCCTAAGGACCGACGTATGCGCGTACCGACAAAATGCACGAACCATTCGTTCGTGCGTTCTGACGTCACAAACGCAGTGCGACCAACTGTCGCATGTTTCGTTGGTTCGCGTTCCGCAGGTTCCAGTGTTTCAGCCATTTCAGCGTTCCTTGTTCATCTTTGAACTGTCATTACTGTTTATGTTTGACTCACGATTTGAAAGGTTCGTCGTCTTTTAAATCTCGCTTTAAAAGTGAATAACTTTCGAAACTTTGTTTTTGTCGTGTGTGTATTTCATTCTGTCAGAGACAAATTAAAAAAAAATGATGATAGAATGCTTATCATTTTAAGTCTTGCCATCCAGTACTTGCGGCTTATCAACATGTATCTGAAATACAAAGAACGAAGGAGCCGGTCGCGTTTTTATTGGGTCAAACTGCACCTCCAAGACCATGTGCGGGATGTGTATGGTGGATACGGTTATTGTGCTTAGTTTAGATCCGGCACTTAATCTGATTCTATCTGGGTTGACGTATCAATAATTTTTGGTTCCATTTGCCAGATACAAACCGGGTAGAAGCGGGTAAAATATTTTCGCAACTTATTTTTTATTATCATTTCCCGGATAAGAACCAGATAGACCCATATAAATCTCGTAAAATGAAATTAGAAACCCAATAGAAATCGAATGGAACCAGATAAAACCCGAAAGGGTATGTAACCGGTTTCTATTCGATTTCAATCCAAGGGCATGCTCTGCGGAGGTCACGTGACCTCGGTTATGAAATTTTGTTTTCAAACAAACCACGTCGACACGGATTGAAATATCGTGTTGAAAATTTGGGATATTGTATAGAAAGCACTAAAGTACGTTTGTACACATCAATTATCAACAAATTTCGAAAAAAAAAATTTCTGGAGAAAACTTTTTTTCAAAATTATAAACATATTGATGTATACAAACGTACTTTAGTGCTTTCTATACAATATTCCAAATTTTCAACACGATATTTCAATCCGTGTGGACGTGAAAATTCTTTTTTTTAATTTTACTTGAAAAGTATTAAAAGTAGTCGAATATATATCTAAATAAATTAATTTTAGTCTTCTATAGTACGTACAACAACAATGTTTTCAGAACCGAAAGATAACTTCAAAAGATTAAGAAATGCTTTTGTCCGACATCACAAGGCTCAAAATGAAAAATGGGTGTATTACCAGGACCTACAATTCCTAGAACCCCATATTTCACATAAACAGTAAGTTATTAAAGAATTAATTTTCCTACTTTAATAATGCAACCAACACTTCCATTTTATTTACTGACTCTTTTTAATGTAGGAGCGGACAGGGAAGTAGGCAGACGAATTATGTGTACGGTCCGCCGTCCAGTGTTAGTCTACAATTGCCAACTGAAAATGAAGGTTTTAGTCTTTTGTTTCTCATAAATTTTTTTTAAACTTTTTTCTGCTTTGTTAACATGTACTTCCTTCTACTTTGCAGAAATTCAGACAATAGTTTATTACAAGTTGGATCCCTCAACAATACCCCAGTATTGTAATTCAACAGGTCAGTGGAAAACTTTACACGAGGATGCAACAGCAGGGCAGGCAATTGGACAAGTCGCTGTTGATGTTTTACTCGCAGAGCCAGGAACAAGTAAATCACAAAATTATACTTTACCAGAAGAACGTTCACACGAATCAGAAGTTCACGCTCAATCTAACGCGGACGAAGTCGCTGATGAAATTATATTTGAAGATGAATCTTCTGCACACAATTCTTTTACTTTTACAGAAGAACTTTCAACAAGAGAAGTTCAGGTTCATTCTGCCGCTGAGGAAATCGCTGTTGATGTTTCAGTTGCAGGACCCATATATGAAACAATAAATTCTTGCATTCAGCTGTTACCAGAATCCCACATCGAGTTTGTGGAATATTTATCAGCTGATTTTACCGAAGATGAAAGGTCCTCCTCGTCCGTATTTACCCGAAATAATAGTAAAGAAAGACCTGCAAAAGTACGACGATCATCGTCAACAGTATATTGTTCCACCTCGAACAACGATAGTAGAGAAAGACCTACGAAAGTACGACGAGCATCGTCAGCAGAAAATTATACCACCTCGAAAAACAGTGGTAGCGTCCAACAAAAAGGATGTACAGATGAATCGCAGTCTCCTTTTTTACGTGTTCGTGGACAGAATATAAGACGTCCAGAAAATGTTCCAAATATAGCAGAAAAACTGATATCAGCCCATAAGAAACCCAATACGATAGCGAAGGATAAAAAAAAATAAAACGCGCGAAGTTGAAGAAATGCTAATAGCTTCATCGAACAGTATATGCAGGGCAAGCGAGAAAGCATCCGATTTATTCACATTGAAACATAAACTATTGCAGACGCAATTGGAGAGGGAACAGCGTTCTGCAACTGGAGATAATAATTCCTTGCCCATCTTAAATCAGGACGGATTTTTTAACCTGCTGCAAAGACTTTCATGAAACTTCACCCTGAAGAACAGGACGATTGCTACATCAACTTACTAGATATCATTGAAGAATTTCATTAAAGTGCGTTTATTGTTGTGTTCATGAAGTTAATATTTATTGTTTTAATATTTATATATTTTTTAAAAATGTTTATATATTTTCTAAATATTTACAGACAAAATATTTATAAACCTGCGGATCAGGGTATAATATATAATCTAAATTTGGTATCAATCTTCACTTTTACGAAAAAAAATATTACTACAGATAATACGTATTTATTCTCTTGCTATTCGTGCATCTTGATGGTGTCGTCGAACTTACATGTCCGCTTAAATTTTCACTTTAGTTTTTAATCATTGTGATTATAAAAGTGTAGTCTTTTCTTTAAAAGCGTTATTGCAGATGCAAAATGTATATTTTTTCCTTGAATTTTTTTTATTATATCTTAAGAAATTCGACGTTGTAAAATTATTATGAAAATATTCTTCTGTATCCAAGTGTATTTTCTATCCTGAGTTACGAAAAAAAATTATAATAACATAGACAATACGTGTCGCGGCTACAATTTGGAAACCAGAATAAAGATTGACTATAAATATAAAAGTTGCAAACTTTTTTTTATTTATTACAACAGAGTTCTGTACAACAGACATAATTTTCGTGTCCATGCATTTCGGTATCCATAAATATTTTGGTACGAAGGACAAACTTTTTCTTTAGATACAAGTTCGATTCAGTTCGTGCTATTCCCAGTGGGCAAAAAGACATGGACATCCTGAGGACGTCTTAAAGACATCCTTAGAACGTCCATGTCAGTCCAATTGATGTCCAAAAGACGCCTCATGCCTGAAAGACGTCTTTAAGACATGAGACGTTTTTTGAACATCATTTGGACTGACATGGACGTCCTAATGATGTCCGTAAGACGTCCCCAGGATATCCATGTCTTTTTGCCCACTGGGTTCATAGAAGTTTTAAACACTTCTTACAAGCTTCAAAGCTACCAAGTCCTTCCGAACATTGAAATAACCTAGATACTTATAACTACAATTCCTTTTTATGAAATGATGTGGATACTCTTGTCCTACCCATGATCTTTATAGATCACTCTACTTTCCCATTGTATATCCGGTGGCTGTCGACTCCCATTTAAGATTGAATATTCCTCCAATTTCATAATCTTAGGTTTTTCAGCTTCTGATTTATCCCGCGCGATAAAAAGTGTATGTGACAAACCACTGGTGGCAGAAGTTATGTACAGACCCTCCAGAGCTTCAACTTCCATGTGAGTTGTTGAGGACTTTCGCATATCGCTGAAACCCTGAAATAATCATTTCAATGATAAATAATCTATCCTTAACTGGTAGAAAGAAACAAATTCTTGGTTTGAAACAGCTTTTTCCTGGTTAGATATAGAAAGTCTTTCGTTTTTACAATAATTCTTCTAATAAAAATGAATATACCAGTTCTCTGTAAGTAGGAATTGTATGCTGGATTCTTCAGCTGCAATAACAACGCTCGTCTGCGAGCAACCCACACATCTAATGTCCCATCCAGATAGAACCTGATTGTGTGAAAAATTAAAAAAAATGTATAACAAAATATATTATTTTTGAAAAGTGTCGAATGATAATATATTAAGATATTTCAATGTCTAAAATCAATTAGGATGCATAATTTTCGAATAATTAAGTACAACAAATACCTGGATTGGTTTCGGGTTCATGTTTGCTTCACCGGTCCTCTTATTTGACTGCCCGAAGAGCAATGGAGATCCATGGATGTTGATTAAATAATTACGATACTGTATGAACTTAATTCCACAGTATATATATATATACAAGTCGTGACACACCGTCTTTTTGTTCACTACGACCCAATCTTCCTGTTACTCCAAAATCCCAGGGGATAGTATTCTGTAATTTTTTTTAATTTGTCTCTGATTAACATGCGACACTCGCATCAGATCAATCGCAGTTTGTGACTTTGTGTATGTTTTGTATAAACAATAATGACAGAACGCTGAAACACTGGAACCTGCGGAACGCGAACCAACGAAACATGCAACAGTTGGTCGCACTGCGTTTGTGACGTCAGAACTCACGAACGAATGGTTCGTGCATTTTGTCGGTACGCGCGTACGTCGGTCCTTAGGCATCATTGTGGTCGCAGCCTCAGGGGAGATCCACTGGGAGTACGACTGGCAGGCACCCCTACAGCCGTACGCTCAGTTAAAGGATTCCTCGGCTCACACCGACCTATCCTGGATCAAACCTGACGAAGATTTTCAGAACCTGGGGTAAATTTTTGCTAGTAAAAAGATAAATGGTTTGGGGAACCTTTTTTTGATATTCTTAATCTAATAAATGTTAAAAAAAATATAAAAATAATAATTATCTAAATCTTCAAGATAATCGCTTTTTAAGTTGAATTTATCTAATGCGTAAACCGAAAAAATTAAAATAGACTCTAGATTTAAAAAATTTGAAATTTCATTTATGAGAATTATTTGGAATTATACAAACAATTACAAACTAAACGTACTATCAAATACAAAATTATTTTGTATCAATACTTCTTAGAATTGATAGAAGTTTTAAAATCTTGAAAATCTAATTAATTGTTTGTAATTGTTTAATTCCAAATTATTCTAATAAATAAATTTTATAATATCGAAAGTCCGGATGTGAAAGGCTATTTTAATTTTTTCAGTTAAGAAATAAATAATTTTTAACGATAAAACGCTTGAAACTCCAGCACAATCATTTAAAGTTAATTACTTAATATTAATATAATATTACGTATAATTATATTATCATACAGTTAATTGCATATATAATTTATTCAGTTGCATATTATATTATACATATATACACACGTATAAGAAATATAAGAATCTTAAATTCCTTTCAAATACGAATCAGTGGTTTAATCTATGTTATAATATAATATAATTGTAATATTATCAATAATTACATACATATTATAATATTTATTATTTATATTAATATCATTTAAAATATGCGTTAATCCTGAAAAAACAGAACCTGAAAATCTACGTATATAAGAATCGCGCGAAATATTCAAATCATTAAAATAACCATTTCTTTAATTGCTTTCAATTTGCAGATCCAAATAGAAATAAATGACTATTATAATCTACTCTATTATAATATAATCCTAATATTAACATTAATAACATATATAATAGTATTAATATTAATATTCGCCATCTGAAAAACCTAACCTCAACATCAAAACGCATCGAAATATTAAAATCGACAATTTCTTCAATTTCAAATGTGAATCGAGGAGATATAAATAGATACACCGCCCGAAGTTTTTCCGAAGGCAATCGTACATCTTCGGCTTTTCAAATTCAGAAGAGGAGAAATTGCTGCGCGCGCAATCATTACGGTCTCCTACTATTTTCACACGGACATAGCCTCTTCATTGTGTGCGAGGGCATCTGATTTCAGATCTGGGCACACTGGGAGAAACTGGTCGTCTGGTCGTCTGGTCGTCAGTTCGGGCTAGTTCGGCTACAAACTTCGTGCATTTTCGTGTAATGTACGCAGCGTGAAGCATGGACTTTTCACCGACATGTTGCGTTTGAATGTATTGCTCCCACGGGGAACCGTGGTGGGGGCCGAAAAATCCCACGATCTGGAGACACTGGGTGAGCTTAATTGTTTCTGATAAAAATGAGATGATTTTAACGTAAAATATCCATTTCCGTTGAGACAACGCAAACATAACCTCAAATAGTTGAGTTTAATTGTTTCTGATAAAAATAGGATGATTTTTGCGTACAAATATCCATTTCTGTTGAGAATACACAAACATAACCTCATATGGTTGAGTTTAGTCGTTTCTGATAAAAATGGGATGATTTTTACTTAAAAATATCCATTTCTGTTGAGCATACACAAGCATAACCTTAAGTAGGTGAGTTTAGTCGTTTCTGATAAAAATGGGATGGTTTTTGCGTAAAAATATCCATTTCCGTTGAGAAAACACAAACATAACCTCAAATAGTTCAGTTTAGTTGGTTTTTATAAAAATTTGATGATTTTTAATAAATAATATTCATTTCCGTTGACAAAATTTAAACATTACCTAATATGATATTAAAATGTCTGCCTTTATTTATACATTGTACTTTTTCATTTAAAATATTCTTATTTGAATTTAAATTTATTCTATACTGCCATCTTAATTTGTTGTTTGTGAAAGTCGAACAATACTTTTCCAGTCATTTATCACTTTTTCACTGTTGGTTTACCTGCTTACGAATTACTAGTTCATATTCCTGGATATTTGTACTAGCCTGGTCAGAATACGTGTGTCGAAATGTCCCTGACAGCTGGAACGGTGTAACTCATTTTCTGTTGACACGAAAATGAGATTACTTAAAGTAAAATGTGTAATAAAAAAACACAAACATAAACAAGATGCAAAAAGAAGAAAAAGAGAAATAGTAATGAAACTTTAAAAGTTGTTTTCTCCTCTAACCTCAAAGTTTCTCCAAAACCTCAAAGTTTTCTCCCATCATAAAGAAAAGTGGTGCCTAAGCGCCGAAAAATATTACAATAAGGTTGCTTATTTACCTTCTTATTGGAAATGCACTCAATTGGTATATCACATCAAAAAAATTCGACACCACGATGCTGCTATGCAATTCTGAGAATTTTTTTTAAATAAGTGCACACGCCGCGGTGTCTGTGATCTCAAACTTTACTCCCTGCGTGGGCAACACACGTAGCTATGAATCAGCGAAGTTCGCTGGTTTTTCAGTGAACAATGTTTTCACTGATGGAAACAGCTGAATATCCGCTGATTCGGATTTAGAGAGTATTTTTCTTTGATATAATATCACTTTTTTGTTATTTTAAAACTTTATAGTATCCTCTTCTCCATTCTCCCTCATACATAAGATAATGCGTATTTTGCTTCAATGCTGTTATCAAATGGTTTAATCATATATTGACAAAGTTCATCATCTGTGACATGAGTTGTGATTAACATAGAATTTCCGTCTTAACTTTTTCGAATTTTTCATGATCACAGAACTCAAAAAAGGCTATAATTCTAAATAGACTATTTTTGTCATCTTTCATTGAAATTATGCTATATGTACTATTTTTATTCTCCTTTTCGCTGTCTCTGACATCGACTGCATTATCTTTTACATTGGTATTTTGAGTAGTAGTGACACTAATTCCTTCTGTTTTCTTACACCCACACCCGCGCTACCCGTGTCATACCGGAGACAAACCCGGAAACCGTTTTCGCATGGTTACACACAGTTTTTGTCCTTTTGTTTTACACTAAACTAATTTTCCCGGAATTAGTTTTAAGGTACTAACTCCGACTACGATTGGCCTTCCTTTTTAAATGCAAAAATATACTGTATCGAAGGTACCAACCCTACTGTTTTTCGCATTAATTCTGCTGTTTTTGAACCTTTTTCGTCCCAAAACACACCCTGATGCCCACCTTGTCGGCTGAACCTTCAGTGCTACACCCGCGACGCGCGACCGCGAAAGAAAACTGACGAAGCGGGGGAGTCATTTCGGACTTCCCTTTTATTCTCTGACGACAGCTCCTTACTGGTCAAGGAGCCGACGAAGAATGCGGAAGAATTATTGTAATTTTCTGGCTCGTTTGGTAGGAGTACCGCAGGGGATGAAGGAGAAGTCGAAATTCAATCCGCTGACCGTTGGTGGCGTGATGCTGATTAGGTGATACCGATTAAACAATTTAAGTGCATGTTCACTTTTATAGTTATGTGAAAATAATAAGTCTCACGATTTGTAGTGCAAATGGACACACTATCCTTATTTTATTTAATACTCTAACTGAATCTGAACTTCCTTTTCTAAATCTCTAATTTTTAATAATAATAATTTTTATCATTATTTTAATTATTTGGTAATTACTCGACTATTGTTTCTGAAAGTTTTAAAATTATTAATCAATTTTTGAAGTTGTTTTTTAAGGCTCTAACAGAAATAATGTCTCCATTTGTCACTGGTCATCGTTAGATATTTATTTACTTTCGTTTTATTATAAATCATAATTCCTAAGATCGACAGCAACAATCAACAGTATTGGTAATGAAAAAAAGGGACACCTGTGTGAGCTTAGTTTTTTTAATTCAATTTTTATTTCTTTGACAAATCTGTATTTGAGGTAATTGTTTATTAGTAATTTTAATTGAACTAGAGCTATATCTGTATTATTTATTGATATATAATCTACAGTAAACAATACAGGTTAATTTCATTTAAGGTGGTTATGAAATTTAGAAAATGATTACTAATTATTAGTTAAAAATTTTATTAATGTCATTTGTAAAAAAGATATTTAATTGATTCAACTATCGGCTGATACCCGCTATCTCGCTTTCTCTCTCACTCCCACGCGTAGTAGCGCTATTGTAATTTCAAACCTAAAAAGGTACGGAGGGGAGATCATACGGCTCAAGTGACGCGTAGACCATAGGAAAATAAAATTTTAATTTCCCATAGGTCCCGTCGTAACAATTCTTTATTTAATTTATCATTTTTTTTCTCACATTCTCAATTCCAATTCTTTCTTTCTTTCTTGCTATCCTCAAGTTCTTTCACTGCCCGAGGCACATTGCTACGTTGTTTCTTCTTATTTTTTACAGAAATATTTCTCCTCTTCTCAATTTTTTTGCAGGATTGTTCGATTTTTATGTTTTCATCTTTGTTCTTCTGAATCTCCGTTTCACATGGTTAATTTTTTCTTCTACTCTTTGAATTATTATACAATTGTTCACTATTAAGATTTTGGATTGCTTCTTGACTTGTTTCATAGGATGCTAATTTTTCCTCTAAAAGTTGAAAGTGCCCTCCGTCAAATGGTCCTCTGAATAAAAGTTTTAATTTCTTTTCTTTAATTACATCTTCATTATAACATTTGAATAGGAAACCGTCACTGATATCTTCACTTGTAACTTCTCCATCAAGAAAATTTTTCCTCTCGTCATATAACATAGACAAATCTACGATTACTTTGTACAACTTTGAAAAAATGTCTATCTCAAGATCCGTGGCATAGGTACCATCTTTTCTTATTTCCACAACGTATGTATGCATGCACATCATTGTAAGAATAGTCTTTGTGCATACATTTTCCTAATTCCTAGTAACATAATCAACTATATTTAACCGAATTTCCATGTCTTTCCTGATGTCTGTGTAGAAATACGGAAAAACATCTGAAAAGATAGTTACCATCACTGCGCAAGTCACGTATTTTGAATACTTTTAGTTGTTTCTCATTTTGCCATTATCTCTCACTGGCCACTGTATTGCTACATTTTTTCTCGATGCTCATATTGTTTTGCTGTTCACTTTCTCGCTGCTCATTTTCTTGCTGCTCATACTCTCGCTGCTTGTTTTCTTGCTGCTCACTATCTCGCTGATCATTTTCTTGCTGTTAATTTTCTCGCATCAATTGAACATTAATTTTCACATCACTTTCACCTTTTTCTTCATTAAGATGTCCTAAGATTTTCCGTACATTCAATTTTAATTGAGAATTGTTTCTTCGCAATCTATACATAAAGAAAATAAAACTTCAATATTGTATTTCTATAAATGTAAACTATATAGTATTAAATTATAATATAATATTAAATTGTAACGAGAGGTTACACACGTGTGCGTACCGCACGCACACCCTTTCATTAGACTCTCATTACATAACCATCATCCCCACTGTGCCCCCACTTTACGCACACCGGTCAGGCATTACAGACTCATTCCTATAAGTCTACCGGCAGAAGAACAATTCTTCAGTCTAGCTGGGCGCGACTCACCGTGTAGATCGGAGAGCTTTTGCCTGGTGAAAACTCACGTACTTTTCTTACCAACAGGAGCATCTGTGGTAGGCAAAGCACCGCCGAAATCGCAAGGCATAGGCGCTACTATCCTTGTCGATTTCCGTACTCTTTTGTATGGAGAGTTGCCAACGCTCAGGCGCACCTGTCGTTGTTAATTCTCATGTAACAGAAATGTCATGCTGTAGGAGATACTTTGCTTGACATTTCTTAAAACGTAACTTCTTCTCTATCCGTTCTCCGCTCTTTCTCTCTCATTCGAAAGGTGTACGATTTCTACAGTCAATAGGATCGTCTAAGGCTGTAGAGATCCATGATAAAATATTAATAAATAGGAGCATCTATTATTAATATTTTCCACCCATGAATACTTCTCTTTTCTATTATCAAACCGATTACTCCACCGAAACTCTAATCCGCAAAAGTCAATAGTAAAAAGGAGTTATTTAACACTTAACAGGTGCAACTGTAAGTGAATAATTAAGCCGGCGGATAGCATTTAATAGGCGCATCTATAAATTACTATCCATAAAAAGTACTAAAGACTACACAACCGATCCTTACAACTTATTTTCCTATTCGTCCACCCTTCTTCCACCGTACCGTAAATTCCGTAGAAGTGGGGACTCAACTTCAGACACGTTCATTTAACTTTACACAAACCACGAAACCAAGAAACCAATCACATATAGATTCCTCATTCACTCTTTTTGTTTGTTATTTTATTAAATTCTCATTTAGATATGTAAATTATAGGAAATAAACGTTATTTGTTATAATTTTCAGTAAAACAAAGTTGTTCCATTTTTCATTAATTATCTTTAAAACCTTACCCTGGCTCGACTGAAGCGTTCGATAAGATAATTATAAGTTATAAGATCTTCAGGAAAATTAGAACGTTACAAAATAATAAAAATGGGAGGGTCAAATTTTACACAAAACTAGTACATTCTCTTATGAGAATTTAATAATATTATAATAATTATATATAAATATATATATATTATCTAGCTGTGTCAAGAATTGAGAGGGGTCTCGTGACCCCCAAGAGGAAACGGGACCCCTCATGAGGTCACATGACCCCAAAGAGAAAACGGGACCCCTCATGAGGTCATGACGTGACTCCTCTCGATCACGTGACTCTATCAACCACGTGACTTCTCTCGATCACGTAACCTCATGAAGGAATTCTAATGGGGTTAAGGTAAGGTTTAGGGTTAGGTTAAGGTCTCAAACCCAAAGGACCCCATAAGACCGCTATTAGACTACCATAAAACCCTATAAGACCCTAATAGGACTAAATAAGGTTAGGTTAGGTAAGTTTAAGGTTAGGTTAGGTCCACCTCTAGGGCAACAGATCACGCGACCCCATAACGACACGCCCATTTAGACCCCCATGATCACGTGACCCTTGTGAAACCACGCCCCTTTTGAACACATCGATCAAGTGACCCCTTAATTCACCGCTGCCGGTGTATCAAGTATCTCATTAGAACCCCACAAGATCACCATATGACCAAAATGAAACCCCATAAAGCCCTAAAAAGATAAAAATTTAATAAAACCCCAAAAGATTACCATAACACATCATAAGACAACATACAACTTCCATAATACCCCATAAAACCCAAATAAAAAGTCCCTGAAAATCTCAAAAGATTAGGTTAGGTTAAGTTAGCGTTTCAACCCCGTAGGACCAAAGAGACTATAAGACTACCATAAAATCCCATAAGATGTTCATTAAAATCTCATAAGACTAATATAAGATCCCATAAGATTTAGGTAAAGTTAAGGTTTAGGTTAGTGTTCTGATCCCTATAAGACTCCATAAAACCACTATAAGACTACCATAATAAATTATGCGACGAGATTAGTTGACTGGTACCCCACTCTTAGAGGGCGCTATAGCACTTCGTTGTAGGCGAGCGGTTGCCTTGTTATGGGTGAATGGTTCAACCAAAAAAGTGAACTGCTCTCCCGTTGGATGAGTAAGCAGCAAGAAAGACCAACACGTAAACCTTCTTCGCATTGAAGAAGAGGATAACTACGCCAACGAAGACAGCAGCGATGAAGATGAAAACATCAGACCACCATCTACCAACGTCCACTATGTTTGGATCAAGGATCTATCGCGACTGGTCAGCTGCCAAGTGTCAAAACATGATGGAAGAAAATACATCTGCGATCGCTGCTTGCACTACTTTGAGAGTATGGAAAATCTAGTTTACCATACTAAAGACTGTAAGAAAGTCAACGACTGCAAAGTGCTGCTTCCAAAACCCGGAAAGAACATCATCGAATTCAAAAACTTTGAACACAAGGAGAGAGTACCTTTCATCATTTACGCCGACTGTGAATCCTCCTCTTCTTAAAACGGATGATGACGAGGACCCTCAGATTAGACAAACAAACACACGTGTTTTCCAGAAGCATCAGTGTTGTGACATTGGCTTCTACTTTAGGTGCAGTTACAATGACGCACTGTCTTTCTACAAGGACTTTCCGGCGAATGTAGAACCAGCAAAGTGGTTTGCACTTGAATTATTGGAGATTGCCCGCAATTATGAAAATGTACTGACTTCACCGGGTCCCATGAAACCGTTGACAGCACAGCAGAGAAAAGACTTTATGGAAGCCACAGTGTGTCACATTTGTAAGAAAGCGCTACATCCACCGATGAAAAAAATACGTGACCACTGCTATCTGAGAGGCAAATATCGTGGCCCCGCGCATGAAAAGTGCAACCTCGTTTACCAGTATGCAAGGGCCATACCTGTTGTGTTTCACAACCTCAGTGGATACGATGCTCACTTCATAATTCGCGACATAGCAACGCAATTTCATGGAAAAGTAAAGGTTTTGGCGTTGCATAAAGAAAAATACATCTCATTCACGAAATATGTCGAGGGGACGCAGACAAAATTTAAATTCATAGATTCTTTTAGATTTATGGCGTCATCACTGGAGAAGTTGGCATCATACCTCACTGAGTACAAAATTGTCAACTCAGTTTTTTCTGCTATTGAGCCTGAAAAAGTTCAACTCCTCACGAGGAAACGGGTTTTTCCCTACGAATACATGGACTCGTGAAAGAGACTTAAGGAGACTCAATTACCAGAAAAAGATAGATTCTCTAGTACATTGAATGATTCCTCCATTTCCGATGAAGACTACGCGCATGTACAACACGTATGGTCAGAATTCAATCTCTCCATCCTTGGTGAGTACGTGCAGCTGTATATGAAGACGGACGTGTACATTATGTATTTTGATGCCAACAATTTGTATGGTTGGAGAATGGGGGAACCTCTCCCTTACGGTAGTTTCGAGTGAGTAACTGATTTTCAAAATTTTGACTTTAATATTCCTGATCATTCACGGGTTAGCTATATACTAGAAGTAGATTTATACTACCTGCTCGAACTCCACGATGAACACAATGATATGCCGTTCTGTACAGAACACTCGAAACCACCGAGGTCAAGCCAGGAGATGCTTCTAACTACTCTCCAACTGAAACAAAAGTACGTTCTTCATTATCGGGCTCTCAAACATGCATTGGAAAATGGACTGATCCTACTTAAAATTTACAGAGTAATTAAATTTAATAAAGGAGAATGGCTTAAAAGTTATATTGATTTGAACACAACACTGAGAACAAATGCAAAAAACGATTTTGAAAAAAACTTGTTTAAATTAATGAACAATGCAGTTTACGGTAAAACGATGGAGAACGTACGAAAACATGTTAATGTTAAACTTGTGACACAGTGGGAGGGTAGGTATGGAGCAGAAGCCCTCATAGTCAAACCAAATTTCTATAGTCGTGCAATTTTCAGTGAAAATCTCGTAGGAATAGAGTTGAGAAAAGTAGAAGTCATGAGGAACAAACTTATTTATGTAGGGCTTACAGTGTTGAACGTGTCCAAAGTTCTGATTTATAACTTTCACTATGACTATATTCGCAAATAGTACAAGAACGACTGCAAATTACTTTACACCGACACAGACAGTTTAATCTATGAGATAAAATGTGACGACATTTACGCAGACATGAAGACACATACGAAATTCGACACATCCGACTACCCTCGAGACAATGTTTTCGGAATACCGCAAGTCAACAAGAAAATCCTGGGTCTCATGAAAGATGGATGTTCTGGCAAAATTATTACTGAATTTGTTGGCTTGCGGAGTAAAATGTACAGTGTACGCGTTAATGGTGAGGATTTTGTAAAGAAAGCCAAAGGCATCAAAGCCAGTGTTGTGAAAAAGAGTATCTGTTTTGATGATTACCTGGAATGTCTTGAAAATTTTATTATTCAATCTAGAACACAGTAAGTAATTTGATCTAGACTTCACAACCTGGAAACCATAAAACAGTACAAAATAGCACTTAGCTCACACGATGACAAAAGATTCTTGCTTAGGGATTCAACAGATACTCTTGTGTGGGGTCACTACCCCACGACGACGTGGATAATTTTTTCTTGAAGGTTTATGTAACTCTGTGACTACTGTTACTTTCTTTGATTCCATTCTCTAGTTAATTCAATCGAGCGTATATGTTATCCATAAGCTCTGAGTTGTGATATGATAACTCTTGTTGTTGAGGATCAATTTTGAGATTTTTAATTTTGTCGTTGATTGATTCGTAAAGAATTCGTATCAAAATATTAATATTATCAATTTCTTTACGCATAGATGACGTAACCTGATAAGGAGTACGTATCTCACTCTGAACTATACGTTGTACAAGTCCCAAATTCACTGCGCCGTACTGTTCAGAAGTCTCAGAAACATTACAGAGTTTTTTGACACTTACATCATAGTGACCATCAGACGTGATATTGAATCCAACACCTTGCGGTCCACGGCTTACTCTTGCAATTCGATTCAGAGGACGTCCAAACACGTCAATACTCATCATGATACTGAGCTTCTCGTGATAAACGTGTTCCTAATATATAATTTCAGCTTCACGCAGTTCTTCAATGATGGAAATGATTTCATTGGTGTGACTCGGGTTGCCTGCTGCCTGGGATGCTAGGAGCAGTCGAAGATGATCAACTAGTTCATTAGGGTCATCCCAGTAGACATAGTCTGTTTTCACATTTTTTCTTGATACCATATACTGTGGCAGTGAACCTCCACTGGTTGAAGTAAATCACGATAAAAGATCTTTGTTAGAAATAAGAGACAAGGAAAGTCGAAAGATAATTGAAAGAGGAATTCAGGTGACGGCTCAGGTTAATAAAAAACGAAAAGAAGAAAGTGTTTATGAAGTAGGTGACAATGTTATGTTAAAAAATTTCGACAACGCAATTGGTATCTCTCCTAAATTGGTTTCAAAGATTAAGGGTCCCTATCAAGTAACAAAAATTCTACGCAATAATAGATATGTCATTGCCAATATACCCGATTGCCAAGTCACACAGAGGAAAGGGGTGTGAGAACCGGCAAACATGCGCCTATGGCGAAAAACAAATACATAGCTAATTATTCGATAAGTTACGTTCGTTTATTTGGTATACTTAATTTTTTAAACTTTGCAAACTTCGTAAAAAACTTGTAAAACTAATTTTCATGTATCTATATTACTACTTTATAATTTGTATCTAGAAATAAGAAAAGCATTTTGTTTTAAGAACAAATACACGTTCAAGGACGAACGAGTGTCAGGATAGGCCGAGCTGTAGGAGTGTGGCTACTTGGCTGTATGGGTGTGTGCGTTTGTATGCGTGGTTTGCGAGAGTGAACGCGAGTGGAGTATCGATCGCTGGATCGGTTAAGTGAATCAATCTCGGTTCTGGCCTCCTCTCAAGTGCATCGTTTTCTTCAAGTGTTCACCCAAATCGTTTCAAATAATAAACTGTTTACTTGAATAATGTAAAAAGGAAAGTGTTTTAGTTCGCCCATCCACTTACACGAATGAATCCGCCAATCCAAATTAATCAGAATTAATCCGAACAAATGCAGTCTATCCGAATTAATCCGAAAAATTCAGATAAATGCGTATTCATAAGGATTGACCGTATTTATTCGGATTGATAGTTCGGATTAATTCTGATTAAATCGGAATGACACTGAAACTGGCGGCCGGGACTTGGCGGCCAATGGGTTATGGTGACTATCCCAACCCTGACTTCATAACTTTCCTCGAGTTGCGCATTTCAACTCTTACAAAAATTTTTTAGGACGTTTTAAATGCAAATTCCGGCTAACATTCCTAACCCCTAATTACTTTTCAGAAATTTGTATATGTTCGAGATAGGATACGCGTAAGTACGAGGCGAAAACACATACGCGTACATTTTGCTCTGAAAACTTCTCACGAGCAAAACTTAATTTAAATTTATTTTTTAAAACAACAATTACAATGCACTTTAAATAATTTCAGATTTATAAACATTTATGTGGAATAATTTTAGCAGATTGGAAAAATCCAAGATTGCTACCCTGAAAAACTGCGTTCGTGTCCCGGTGAAATAAATTTTTTTTTTCTCTACAACTAACCAATTTTTTTAGCTTTGTCCTTTCTTGTCTAAACAAAATTTTAATTGGGGAAGACACTGCGTCGACGAGGAGAATGGCGGTTCGACGAAGCCAACCCGGTACTACCACAAGACCGACAAAGAAGAGAAGAAGACGCTCGCGAACACCAGAGGACGCACCAGCAAACCCATGCTAACCCCGAAGTGAATCCGCCTCATTTCCAGCCGGGCGACCTAGTATTCATTGCCAATCACCCGCTTTCCAACAAGGACAATCATTTCAACCAGGGTTTCGCGCCAAAACAAACGGGACCTTGGGAAGTGGAATCGCGTACTGGTGCAAATATGTACTGGGTTTTATACGATGGAGTTCGTAGAAAGATTCACGGGAGACACTTGCTGGCCGCACCACACCCAGATCCCGCTGATCGTAGCGAATCCGAAGACGAAGAAGGAGGGGTCTAGCAGGAGATCCAGCACCAAGTTTTGCCAGGAGGTGAATACACAGAGAAGATGACAACGAGGAGTACGAAGGGGAGGCTCAGGTCGACGCACCCCTGGAGATAGGACGAGGCAACGGTGAACAACCGCACCTCATCCGAGCGTCGGGTAACGACCAGTTACCCCAGAACTACGATTCTTCGGATGATGAATCCACGGGAAGCGAGCATAGCACCAGGAGGCGCTATGAGATGAGGAAAAGGGATGCTCCTTACTATCGAGACGAACGCGTTTACCCACCACACCGCGGAGAAACCGCTAATCGTCGTTCATGAAGTTCGGAGACTTCATCATATACCACCACGCTCAACAGCCGCACTCGCAGCCTACCAACCGCGTCGCCGAGAATTAGTATTCCGCCAGGCCGAGATGACTTTGTCGCTCATTTCGGTTAATAGAGATCCTAGCAAAGCTTGCGACACTCAGCAGATCTGCGTACGTAGGGTAAGCACTAAATCTACGACGATGAACAATCACGCATTTATAAATAGTTTTATCTCATAAAAATGTACGAATACGATAGGGTTAGAGAGTAGGCAATGTCAATCCGGGAAAGGGTGGATTTGATATACGCCAAATGCGTATAGATTATACGACATTGCCAATTCACAAACTTACAATTAGGATATACTAAGATCGGAACTATACAACCATTTGGGAAAGTGGGTACTTAGAGCGCTCGGTCCACTAAGGCCTCTACCCACGCTCCAAATCAGGATAAAACTGGGCCGTCCTAAATACCGGGGTAAGCCTAAGCTTGGTCCCATTTTACTTTACAATAGTTCAGAAGCTTGGTGACGCTGCCTACGTCATTTAATAAAGAGAAATTCCCAAGGTTGCTTTCACCCTGGCGCACGCTTTAATATTGTGCTTGGCTTGGGTGAAAGCTCGGTGAATTATTATTAATAACCAACAGAACTTCCAGTGGGAATAAATAGTTTAATAATTATAATAAATAATAATTAATTAAATAATTATTAAATATTAAGTAGGAAAATTAATCATTAATTTATTTTTATTTTAAATTTGTAACAATTAGGACAAATATGTTAAAAGTCTTGTTTCTTTGTAGATATAGTAATAAGTTAGATTTGAGGATAAAGTGAACTTAAAACTATATTTAATAATAAGTAGTAATGTAAGAACTGGAAAAGAGGAGCATAGACGGAAGCGTCCGTCGAGCGTCAGAGGCAGGAGGCAAGCGAAGCTTGTGACGATTCTCCGGCACAGAGCATAAAAGGAGGCCCTCCGGCCCTAACTTGGTACTTCAGTTCGGGATCTCGACCAAGATACTTCAGTTCTGGACCTCGAACGAAACACACGCACCTCACTTGGCTCTTTCAGTCAGACTATTTGGGACTCAAACCTCGAGCCTCTACGAAGGATCCGTGCCTCTACTTTTGACAGGCCACCAGCGGCTACCTGTCAAACTCTTGCCTCTGCCAGCCTGCCATGACGCTCCTCCGATCCAGTTCAAGGAACAGGACCAAATAAATGTCATCATCTGAAGAGTAACCCTGCTTATTTTCTTAAAAATATCATTACCAGTGCTTTTCAGAACCAGTGTTTCGAATAACGTGCTCTCTACGATACATCTCCCCCTTCTTTGCCCCTTTACGGAATAAGGGGATTGTATCATATTACTCAAAAACAATTCTTCTTTGTACAGGAATTATGTGCTCATTTAGTGCTCACGATCTAGCCTATTTCGGAAATTCTAACTCTTTTATTTTTTTATTTAAATGCGATTTTCCGAATTCCCATACATTTTCCGCTTCTAAAGTATTACTCAAAAACAATTGTTCTTTGCTCAGGAATTAAGTGCTCATTTAGTGCTCTAGATCTAGCCTATTTCGGAAATTCTAAATCTTTTATTTTTTGATTTAAACGGAATTTTTCCATTTTTCATTCTTTTTCTACTTTTTTTTGAGTAATACTTTAGAAATGGAAAATGTATGGGAAATGGAAAAATTCCGTTTAAAAAAAAAATAGAAGAGTGAGAATTTCCTAAACAGTCTATATCGAGAGCAATAAATGAGCACTTTATTCCAGTGCAAAGAAGAATTTTTGTGAGTAATATTTTAAAAGTAGAAAAAAGAAGGAATATGGAAAAATCCCATTAAAAAGAAAATAAAAGAGTTAGAATTTCCGAAACCGTCTAGATCGAGAGCACTAAATGAGCACTTAATACCTGTCCAAAGAAGAATTGTTTTTAATTAATACTTTAGAAGTGGAAAATGTATGGGAAATGGGAAAATCGCGTTTATAAGAAAAAATAAAATTGATAGAATATCCGAAACAATCTAGATCGTGAGCACTAAATGAGCACTTAATTCCTGAGCAAAGAACAATTGTTTTTGAGTAATGCTTTAGAAGTGGAAAATGTATGGGAAATGGGAAAATCGCGTTTAAAAAAAAATAAAAGGCTTAGAATTTCCGAAATAGGTCAGATCGAGAGCACTGAATGAGCACTTAATTCCTGTACAAAGAAGAATTGTTTTTGAGTAATACTTTAAAAGTAGAACATGTATGGGAAATGAAAAAATCCCGTTTAAAAAAAAATAAAATTGATAGAATATCCGACCTAGACTAGATCGAGAGCACTTAATGAGCACTTAATTCCGGTGCAAGGAAGAATTTCATATGAATAATAATTTGTAAGTTACTGATACTGGAGTTCTAGCTTAAACTGAAGCTGGCATTACCATGCATTTTTTCGAAAAATTACGGAGCACAAAATAAAAAATTTTTAACATAAATTAGCATAAAATAAGCACAAAATTAGGATGTAGCCCCCGTTTCAATTAGGTGATGTTGTAATTCCAGGTTTAGGGACATAAAGTATTCATAAAAATCTTTTCGTTCATGGGTACAGAAAGGGATATAATTTAAGAAATAATTTGCACTATTGGAAAGATTAAAACGCGAAGATAAAAAAAGGATTGAAAATATATAGTGCAAATAGAGTAATAATACTTACAGATAATGTTTTCAAATTATACAATTCTGTCGAGTTTTCAGATTCAATACTGTCGAAAAAAAAATACTACAAATCACTATACTTCACATGTGGTTTACACCATTTGCTTTGTTGATACCAGCTCACAACATTTCGTGGTTTTGCTAAGTCACGTGGTCATGCTATAGTTACTAATACCAATAAAGACCATCTGGATATCATATTCTTTCACTAACATAACCGATTTGAGAAATTTTCTATTCCAATCAATTTAAGGCTGATGGAATTTGAAAATTTCTCATGTAGAAAAACTCAGATCCCAGGGGCGCACACAATAACAGGGTTAGGACACCCAGACAGCCCGGTAAGAAGAGAAGAATTCAAAAACATTCAGAATTTAAATTCCCATTAATGTGCTAATTTTCCTGCATCAAAAGTTCCACCAAAGAGTAGAAAAAAGAAGCAAAATCTATTCTTTTTAATCGACTTAAAAAAATTTAATGGAAGCGTATTGAGAGGAATTAAAAGTGGAAAGAACGCAAAAGAAGGAATAGAAAGAAAGTCACGTTGAAGAAGCAAAATCTATTCCTTTTAATCGACTCAGAAAGTTATATAGAAGCATATTCGGAGGAGCAATAAAACCGTTAATTCTACTGGAATTTTTTTCACATTTTTTTAACCCAGAGCATCCTCTGCGAGGAATATTTTATAGTATTTCGTATTTTATTTAATGAAAAGTAATATATTTTGGAAAATACACTTTGAAATACACTTCTGAAAATCTTTTTCACATGTGACACTATTATGTATTTTAAGAAGTTAGATTTCCTTCACCGGTGTTAATCTTGGTGAACCTCTTGATTTAATAGTTATTCTTCCGTTTAAAATTTTTCGTATAATAGTGCAGACCTCAATTTTTTAATAAATCAGGTACTGTGGGTGTCCATTTATCTGTATCACTCATTTTTAACCACTTTCATGACCCGATTTAAAATTTCGCGACGTCAACTGTCAACCAGCATGGAATTGCGTGATCTGCGTCGTTATGTTACACGCAGAGGAATAGAAACTATACAAGTGCACATCTTTTGATAAAGCATGCAAGTATGGAATTAAAAGTCACCAGTTGAAGTGTGTGTACTGCGCGCATTAAGAGGAATTTAAAAAATTGAAACTATGTTCGCCTGCATGGAACACAACAAAAGTGGCAAATGTTAAGGCAATAGAAAAGAATTACTTTCAGAGATAAACCTATTCTTACGTTGGGCACTTCTCTCGATGGAAAATTAGAACATTCAAAAAAATTAAATAATGCATACTGTTTCGTTTAATTGGGAAAATATTAATTTTTCTGGATTCTTCCCTTCTTACCGGAGTTTTACATAGCTTCTGCGACCAATTATAAGGGTAGACGTCTGCTTTATGTTATGATGTAAAGTACAGAGTCTCAGAAATTTAAAATTAAACATCAAGTACCCGATAATCACCGATATATAACTAAACTTAGAAAAAACATAAAGGAGTTTACCAGGACCATCCTAATATATATAAGGTGGACCTAATAAACACCTTTATAATACACGGCGAGTTTCTTTTCGAAAAATTGTAAAATATAATTTACGTAACCAAAATAAGGTGATGTAAGATACGCGAGTAACATGTTACAATTGGAGAATACTATTTGGCAATAATCTGTACAAAATCCCTTTTTTATATCTGCAAAAATAGCTTACATTGAACTAACACCGATTAAAGCTTTGTACCAGCTAAATACCTATATGTATTGAGTTAGGGCCTGATAAGCACCCATGTATTTTATAGAAAATTAGTAAGTGAAGTCAAAAGAGTATTTAAAATAGAGCAGGAACAAAACCAATGTAGAAAGATTGATTCCGGAAGAAAAGAACAACGTATATGAGTCCGTATATGATTCGCAAGAAAAGGCTAATTCGTACATATCGTTTTAGTTTCTACAATACTTTACAGACTTTTTACGTTTAATTGGATTAAGGTACTGCACCATATCAGGGTGCATATCGGGTCCTAATTCAATACATAAAAGCATTTACCGTACACAAAGGTGGATTCAATCTTGTAGGATTGCAAATATTTGTTCTATTCCCAATTATTGCCAGGGTAGGTAATTCTGAGGAAGAATCAATATCGCGAAAAAAATGTTTGCAATATACTATTATAGCCAACCTGGAATTTTGGATCCGAAAAATAGTATATTACATGCCTAGGCCAGTAAAATAAGAAAGGTCTCAGATCACATGTAATCGTCGACCGAGGCGAATCTGAGATTGACAAAAATATGATCTGAGACTTTCTTTTTTACTGGCTAAGGTGTGTATACTATTTTTCTGCTCGCCGATGCCAGAAAGTGTCAACTTTCTAGCCGCTGCGCTAAACGAAATTGCCGCTTTCTGGCATCGTCGAGCAGAAAAATAGTATGCACACCTTGGCCAGTAAAAAAGAAAGCCTCAGATTACATTTTTGTCAACCTCGGCTGCGCCTTGGTCGAAAATTACATGTGATCTGAGACAATTCTTATTAGACTGGCCTATGTATTAATATACTATTTAAGGCGATTCCATCATTGCACCAGCTAAATACCTATATGTGTTGCGTTAGGACCCGATGAACTCCACTAGACGTATTTTTTCTACCCAATAAACACCGAATTTTCACTCGGCATTTTCAACTTACTAAAATCCTTACTTATTATTAATTTTTTATTTATTAAAACCGATGCGAACATCGGTACTCAGGCATTCGATATGGTAAATAAGTATCAAAATTTTGCGTTACGTTTGCGATGCCAGAATTATAATAATTATAATTATTATGCCACATTATAATTTTTTTCCTCCCACGCACGGGAAGTATTGCATATCAACCTAAATTATTTCATATGTAACGAGAGGTCATAAGCACGCGCGTGGACACCGGCTCTCGTTACCGAGCCTTGCTAGACGCGTCCCCCACTTCTACTCTCCCTACTCCGGGCGTCGGCCATGGTTGGCCCTTTCATTAAAAGCACTGGCTCTGCGTTCAATTCTCAGTTCAGCTGGGCGAGTCCCACCGACCAGGTCGGAGAGACTCTCGCCCGGTGAAAACTCATGCACTTTACCTATCGATAAGTGCTACTATGATAGGATAAGCGAGGGCGAAATTGCAAGGGACAGGCGCTTTTTGTACTTGCCATTTCCTGAACTGACTTCGTCTGAGAAGGATCGCCAATGAACAGACACTCCTGTCATTGCGTATTCTACGTCGAAGAAATGCTAATCGATGGGTGCTACCATGATTGTCATTTCTCGCAAAACCGTCACTTTCGAGTTAATTTCAAAGGTGTACGATTTTCACAATCAATAGGTGCTTCTATGGTTGTCAAAATCTAACACAGTTATTATTAAATAGGTGCTTCTAATAATAATATCTGTCACCTGAGAAATTGATTAGTAGTTTCTGTAACAAACGAATGAAATCATAAGATTAGGGAAACTTGATTTCCTCTCGTTCAGGCGCTCTTGAGAGAGATAAATCAAACCGACTTTAATAATATTCGTTAGGTGCTACTAAGGATATTATTTAATAATATTTGACTAGGGAAATATACTAAAATACAATTTACTTTGTCCACCAAACTGTCAATCTCTCTCTCCGCTTACCGTATCTACCGTTGAGGGGAAGACAGGTAACTTTGATATAACGTTTCATTCAATGTTACGTAATTCTCAGAATCTCGCTCCGTCTTGATTCACCATTTACTGTACCGCGTGCTATACTCTTTTCACACTATATGTTATACTCTTTTATTCAGACGTATTAACGTTCACATTAAATTCCGTTTCACTAAATACTAATGATTTTGTAATTGTAAATATTTAGTTAAATAAATATATATTTTGTTATTTTGTTGTACCAAAATTATCGAATCTGTTTTATTGCCTCTAAACCTAACTCTGGCTAGGCTAAAGCGTCCGCTGAGGAAATAATTATCAACCCCCGAGAAACAGACCGTTACACATATTATGACTCAGTGAGTTGTCCTTTGTCGATATTAGATAACAAAATAAAAGAGTGAAAAGTAGATAAGAATTAGACACACTGGCAGCCCAATTCTAATCTACTTTCAGAGAGATAAAGGACCCCGCACCAAATGTACAGGAAAAAGCCTTATGTCAGAAAATTCTAAAAAAATGTTTTTCTTGTATTTTCGAACCTGCAAACTAACAATTAGAAAGAAAAATGTCAGAAAGATGGACAGTTTTTAGATAAAAACTTGTCAAAGTTACGTTTTTTACATGTATTTTAATGGAAAAATGCTTATTTTAACAAAATGTTTTTTTACTCAAAAACGCTATGATAGATTTGACTAAAACTTTTATATTTTGACGACCAGGCGTACCGAATGATAAAATTCATACCCACGAACTAGAAAGATTAACGATTCTTTGGTTTTTGGGGGTGTTTTTGTACCATAAACATTCAAGTAAAATATGAAAATCATCATTTCCTAGTAATTAAAATCAATAGAGATTTGTATTCAACTGCTATATGATATGAAACGACTTTACAATAAGTAGAGGATGAGTACATAGCGCAAGAATATGTTTCGACCTAATTTTAGGGGATGTTTTATCATCCCTTAAACAGTGAATCTGAAATTCCCTAACGTTAATAAATAACAAAAAATAATTTTATTTTAAAATGCATGAAAGCTGCTATTTTAGGAGAGGAAATATTCGCATACAACCCTGAAAACTTCTTCAAGCACTTTCAACCCCTCATCGGACATAAAACTCACCCAAGTTACCCCTAAATACTCTTAAAATTGAAAAAAAACCAACATAATTAAAAAATCCACCTATTTTTTGCTGATAATAATTTCAACTGTTGCCAAAGGAGCATACATAAAGTCTCAACCCTTCAGCACATGTGGAACTCACCTCAGCAACCTCTAAATGTTTTTAATAGACAATATAACAACCCTATTTCAAAATAAGCCAGGATTTTAATAATAATTTTTTCAATTGATACGAACAGTTCACACAAAAAGTCTCAACACCTCAATATATGTGGAACTCATTCAAATCAAAATGTGTTTAAATATTTTAAAAATTCAAGAAATTCACAAAAGTACGAAGAATGGACTCTTTTCAGATTCGCACTTATCAAAGTTTCTAATTTTTACATGTATTTTAATGGAAAAATGCACATTTTAGTAAAATGTCTTTGTTTAAAAACCTTTATTTTTGGCTACAACTTATATTTTGACGATCAGACTTATCAAAACGAAAGATTTATTTTGATGAACTAAAAAGATTAACGACTTTTGTTATACATTTTTTTTTTTTTTTTTTTGGGTGCTTTCGTACCTTTAATATTCAAGTATGGAAATCATCATTTTTAAGTAACTAAAATCACTCAGTTTTTTTATTAATCTGTGAGGATATAGGAAATTATATTAAAATAAATAGAGATTTTTTAGACGACAAATATATGTCGGATAAGTTAGATAACATTTAATATTTCCTAAGGGATAAATCATCAAATACGTATACTTAATATTGAATTGGCATTTACATGATTTGTAACATATTTACACTATACATATATAACGTTGCAGATTGGAGTTTAATCTACATCCATTGGTACCCTGGGCCCATTATTGGGATTTCGCTGTATTGGTCTCGCAGCAGCGTCTAAGACTGAATTTAGTAGCAGCATTGAAGGATACCGAACATTTTGTTCGTGCCTCGCGTAGCCGAGAAACCACAAAACACTCGCAATATGTGCGCACGTTCCAAGAGTCCTGGCTCCTGACTTGCAGGTACAATAATAGCCAAGAATAGGACTTTCAGCCGCGACAATTCTTTCGTTTTCGGCATCCTCAGGAGTGATGTAGGCTATCCAAAGCTGATGTTTCGTAGCGTTACGGAAGCGAGAAAAGATGCGGATTCTTATGATACCGGGATTGCCCCTATATGTATCCAGTTGAAATAATTCTCCTTCTTCATCTTCTCTTTGTATTTTATCTTGGATGTAGGATGGGGCTAATCTTATTTGGTATTCACCGAAAGTGATGTCACGCAAATCCTGGAGCGTAAGACGTGGAAAGCCAATGATCTGATTTTGGTCCAACCGAATCCACTGACCATTTCTTCTATGCAGTTCGTCTGCTTCTACTCGAGCTTGTAATATGTTAACTTCTCGTGCTTTTTCTAGCATTGTTCGAGCCATATCTGCATTCGCATCCTGCATAATAATACGTTCATGGTAACGGTTTATCAATGCCCCAGTTATTCGGTAGAAATGTCCAAGATTTGGAACATGCGGCATTACAAAAGTTCCACTGAAGAATTTGAAAATTGACTTCAGATGACCGTTCCTAGCTTCCACTATCCATCGTGTTTTTGTCACCAATCGTGATGCATTTGCTTCTTCGGTGCTGAATTGCCGCTGACCTGGTCGAAGTAGCGAAGGCATTTTAACTAATATGCCGCGATCTTGGAGCATTGGTAAAGGATCTCGGTATCCTCGATCTAATACAACAATGTCGTTTTCCTGAAACCATGTTCTCAAGCCGTCCACATCCCTTTCGAACTCGTTTCGCAACATTAATGCGTCATTATTACGCGAGTCAGAAAAGTATGGACCTTGAATTTGAAGAATATAGCCATCAGGAGCAACGACTAGGGCCGGTTTCACGAGATGTTTACCCTTGTGCACGCTGTAGGATTGACGTAAAGCACGAAAGTTACTGCTTTTTGGAATATCAGCGTATGTGCCATCAATGTATGCTATTGCTCTTGCAACATTAGGTTCAGGATTATACAGCTCATTACAAAAGTCTGTTACATGATAACGAATGTAATTTTCCCTTGTAATAGAGTTAAATCCAATATTTTCAGGTACAAAACGCTGATTTAGAGACTGTCTGACGGTGGAAATCGCTAAGCTAACGGCTTGTCTACTGGAATAACTAAATATCACTTGCAAAAACTCGTCAGCCAAACCCTGTCGCAATTTACACAAAAATAAAAGAAGATCTTTCTTGGATACTACACGGAAATATCTGTCATTTTCACTTCGTGGAACAAGATCACAATATGCGAACAGTTCCAAAAACTGTTCTTTTGTTACCGATGTAAGGATTTTTATTTCTGAATCTGTAAAGCAGTTCTCATCTTCAAAT
>UCOH01003980.1:0-14355 GCA_900474275.1 Synergus japonicus
AATTTATTGGAATAAATTAATTTGCTTAAGTATTATCAAAAAGTATTTATAAAATTGTAACCTATTTCACATTATCAGAATCCGTTCTCGTTTAAACATTTTGGAACTTATAATTCGACATTTTGTTCTAAAAATTGCTTGACTTACCTATTTTCAAATAATTTATTTATGTTCTTATAATAATTTTATATCTCATATTAATTAAAATAATTTATATCAATAAATTGCTTGTTTATTATTGTTATAAAAAAATGATAAAACTTCTTTTTCTCAAACTTTTGTATTAAACTTTAAAAATTGAAATGTTTAAAAACTTTCGACTTGGACAAATCTGTGCTCTTTAAATTTTTGAAAATTTATTAAAATTAAATTATTTACTCTTATAATATCCAAAATGATGTATAATATTTTGTGAATTATTTCACATGAACAAAATCCGTTCTCGTTCGAACTTTGTTTACTTTAGAATTTAACAGTTTGTTGTAAAAATTTGTTAACTCATCTATTTTTAAATCATTTATTTCTGTTTAGAGAATTACAAAGTGTTTATGAAAAATATAATTCATCTAATTATTACAATAAATTCTGAAATGTTCTGTTCAGCAATTTACATCATTAAAAAAATACATCTTTTTCATGTTTATTATTTATAAAAAATTATAAGTCTCATTTTTTAAAGTTCTTGGGATTAAATATATAACTTTAAAATATTAAGTCCTTATTTATAAACATGTCAACTCAACCCTGGTTTTCATTAGAATCTTATGGAAACCAATGTTGAAATAACGTGCCTACAAAGGAAGGCATTAATCCAGGGCAGAGTATACCTATCTTTGATAGAAAATGAAAAATTGAACAAAAAGAACTTTCTATCTTTTTTACTCTCATGTACTTTTTGTCCGACCTGATAGGGCAGAAAAAATATTTAAACGCAGCTTTATTATTCAAAGACCATAGCGTACGACGATTGACAAAACTGTCAAAACAATAGTTTTAGAGCATATGTTGACAAAGTATATATCGAGGAATATATTTTACGTATGAAAAATGTGCATTTTGTCTTCAAGACATTATACGTGAAGTGAATACTTCGGAGAAATCTGTTCAATTCGAATTTACATTTCATAACCCAATTATCTGACACTGACACTTCGTACCCCAAGTAGTAAATACTTCGTACCCCAAGTAGTGGATACATCATACCCCAAGTAGTGGATACTTCGTACCCTACATCAGTGTTATATTTACACTTTGTTTTTTCTGTGAGTGCAGTAATAGTTATAATGACGTGCTCTACTTAAATTCTTCTTTCCAAAATACAGTAGCGGGACTCAGGTTCAGTGAAAAGTTGCAATGTCGATTTGACCTATCTTTAACTCCATAAGATAGAAAGAGAGGTAGCTCACGTGTTTTTGTTAGCAGTACTCATTTTCAATGTTACTTTTGAACTTAAAATAAAAAAAAATTTTGATACTGACTCAGTTATATTTTTATATTATTTTTATAATAATTAATAATAATAATTAATTAATATTAATTATTATTAATTATTATTAATTATATAATTAATAATTACAATTCTTAATACTAAGCAATCGTAGAGTATAGATCGCAGATAGAACCTGAAAAATGAAAACTCGCCAGATCCAGGCAAAAGAAAAAGCTCCATACTTCTTACACTGTCAAGCAGGTACCGTTAGCACACTTTCTATATGTCAGTTATAGGGGTGGGGTCGGTGAGGGTAGGTTTAGTTGTTCTGCCCAGAGCGTGAGGTCGCTCTTAAAAATTCATATTAAAACAGCGCCATCACGCTGTTGGCAGAATAACTAAGCCTTCCCCTCACGTCTCGCTCCCCTAAATTTGCCAAAAGATTTCTGCTGCAATGTCGCCTCTATACCTATCTTCCCTCTACGTCTAAACGAGCAATTTGGTAACTGCTCTGTTGTTTGGCTTCTAATTCAAGTTTTATTTCATTTTTTTGGATTATCACAATATTATAACTCTTTCAATTTTTTTTTATCCAAAAAAGTCATTAAGAAAAATTGTTCGTCTTTTTGAGTACTACGAACATCCGTCATTAGAATTTTTAAATTAAAAAAAAAAGTGGTTTCAAAAATTTTCAAAATGCTCCAGTTTTTAAAATTTTTATCCAAAATGGCTGGCCAACGAACTTGACCTTCATTTTAGGACACTGAAAGAGTATACCAAAGGACAATCTAATCGGTCAATTCTTTCGAAAGTTATCGTGCTAACAAACTAAAATCTACAGACAGACAGACAGACAGACACATTCGTAAAAACATGTTTTTCGGGTTCAGGGGGTCCCAAAACGTGGACATTTGATGCAAACTGGGGGGGGTCAAATTTTACACAAATCTAATACATTCTCTCTGATGAGAATGTAAAAACATCATAATCCATCATATTGCTTATTTTTTGATAATATTTGTTTACGAGAAATAATTTGACATGTTAAAAATGTTTTTTCTTCCTTCAATTCTTTTGCACCAAACTTGAGTTTAAATGACAAAAATTTTCATAGTATTAAAAATATAAAAAACTGTGCAGCGCGGTGATTTGTCCGATTCACAGATTTCATGCTTCGCCTTTGTTACCAATTTTGAACAGTGATATCTCGGTAATCAGTGCACTTAAAAACTTAAAAAATAAAGCAAATTAAAGCTCTTGAACTCTACTTTCTCACAGAAAAGCTTACTTGGGGTTTAAATATTGATGATCGATCAATAAACTCGAAAAAACGCAAAACAATTACGTTTTTGTGAATTTTTTTAATGAATAAAAGAGGTCTATTGATGTTAAAAATTTTTTTTCACCTATAAACCACTACTGTGCACACTGTTATCATCCACGTAAACGATTTCAATAGATTAGGGGTCCTTAAAAAGCACAGACCAAGAAGGGACAGCTTAGGAGTATGAAAAATTTGAAAAAATTCGAAAAAAGCGTTTTTTGTAAAGTGAAACGTGTTAAACGCTTTTTAAACACGGTTTCGCAGCTGCTTTCATAGTTTTATGGTACAAATAAACGATTCCCGGGAAAGGAGCCGATATTCAATGCATTTGGTAAATAAGCGCCACCCTAATCAACATCTATCCACGTATAATAATTTCAACCCTTCTCTATCTTTCTTGAAGTATACTATCAAGTCTATTCATTTAACCTTCTTCTTTCTATCTATATCTATCTTTTTGTTGGATCACTTTAACATTTTTTTATCTCTCTCGAAGCATACTACCAAAACCTTATCTTTTTCAATCCTTATTCTTTTATCCATACCTATACTTGTACAATTACTTCAATCTTTTTATACCATATATATTTTTCTATTTCTATCTACCTAATACTTTCAAGATTGTTTAGTCTTTTTTCGCAATTTTAATTTCATTTAAAATCTAAAATCATGATACTTATATACATTTTAATTATGATTATCAAATTAGTGCAAGAAAATAAAAGAAGAAAGAGATAATAAACAAGGAATATAAGTTAAAGAGAAAAGGGGTCTGATAGAGATAGATTAGTGATTATACTGACAAAGAGATTGAAAGGGATAGAGATGGACTTACCAAAAATAAATTAGGATATTGAAGATATATTAGATATTAGATTTTTATTAGATTTAACAAAGAGATTGAAAAGGATAGAGTTCGATTTTAGGATGGATAGAAAGAGATAGGAAAAGATAGAGCCTAGTGAAAACGATGGATACATACAAAAATAGAAAAAGATAGCGTTTGATGGATGCAAAGTGTACACTTGAGAGGGATAGAAAATTTCTACCCTTTTCTATCCAAAAATTTCTATTCATTTCTATGTCTGTACTTCCAACAGGGTGGACCTAAAATCTCATTTGATACCATTCCACATGTGTTGTGCTCCGACATCTGATTGGTTTCTATTGGCGCGCAGTTTAAATTGCTAAAAAATATTATTTTATGTGCAACACGCATGCGCAATTGATGTGACATTTGAGAAAAGGAATTTGGTTAATATTGGGAACTCCTCCGACTGGGATTTCTGTAATATTGGGAACGTCAAATGTAATTATATTAAAATATTTTCATAAAGGAGGTCAAGTCCCTCTAGAGCCCGAGAAAGACGTGATTTTTGAGAATTTTTTTTCAAATAAAAAAAAGAATATAAGAAAATAATTTTTCAGGATTATTTTCATCAACTTTCGAACAATTTTTAATGAAAAAGACATGAAAATGTTAAAAAATGGCGGAGTAAACCGTGGAACATTGGAATGTCTCGCCGCCGAAATTAGTTGAACAACATCGATATCGAAACATCGAAAACATCGTGTAAATATCGATATAAAGTTTCGATATTGATTTTTTTACCACATTGTGTCAAATTATCCTTTGCTAAGAGATTCAGTTAATTTTTTAAATGAAAATTCATTAATGTCAGTCTCATAAAAACGTTTATAAGTTAAAATGATTATCGTTATTGCGAAATCAAAAGTTTCGTATGACTCAAAAAATGTTTGACCAAATTTACAATTGTGCAGAAATTAATTATTTGCCTTTAAATTAATTATCATTTAGTGCATTGCCCAATACTTTTTATAAATAATATTGAATAATTAATTATTGATTTGAACAAATTTGTGGTTATATAATTATCATTTTCAAATGGGCGGCCATTTATGTACATGTGTTCGCACTAGCGCCACGCACAGGAAGTTCAGGCGTGTGTACTTCCCGAAAAATTTTCTTATTTTGCGCTTTACATTACATTGGTTTCCTTATGTCTATTCTCCATGGTCAGAGAGATTAAAATGCGGGATTAAAAAAGGGGTGTGTATTTATACTTTTTAATTCAAGCCTTTTCACCGTCAGAATTAACAGATTGTACTTTTAGTAAGTCCTAATAAGAAAGCAACGTCCATCAAAACTTTTTTAAAGAAAATTCAACTGTTTTGATTGCATTGTACAAAACAGTTCATGCCTTTCCAGACCTATCAGAAATTCCAGTGAACCATGTATAGATTGCCATTCCTAGCTAACGTGCCCACTTGGCATGTGCTGGAAGGGTTGGGGCAAGTTTAACGAGCTACAGGAATCAAGATCCTGGCTTGTGGTGGTTAGGTATTTTGGCTCTCTCGCCAGATCCTGCAGCTTTTCCGTATCAACGAGTAAACGAGCTCGAATCGCCATGCAGTACTTCATGTCCAAATAAGAATTTCTGCTCCCGCGAAGCCAACTTCAGATAGCTTGCCGAGTTTTCTTACACTGTTCAACAATTGGGAAAAAATTCCAAAATCTCGGAACAATATTGTAAAATCATATTAATATTCTGAAAATCTTTTGAATTCTTTCAGGGTGACCATCAGATTCAATTTTTCAATTGAAAATTGAATCTTAACATTTCGCTAAATTATTCTTCACTTTCAAAAAAGTGTTAAAAATGAGAATATATTTTGAATAATAATGGTATGAAAATTTAAAAAAATCGTTTAGAGATTTGAAATCAATTCAAATCACTTGAAATTCTTAAAAATCGATCCAATTCACGACAACTTTGGAAATCTCTTAAAATTTCGTGAAATGCATCAAAACCTCAAAAAAAAATTCTAGGAAACACCTTTTGAATATTTAAAATTCTATGAGGAATATTAAAATTCCTTAAAATCATTTTAAAATGTTTAAATCACAATTCTTACAAGCTTCTTAAAATCCGTTACAATACCACGAAAAACTTTAAAAGTCCGTTAAAATACGTTAAAATCTCTTAAAAATTTTCAAAATATTTTGAAATTCCTTTGAATTTCACAAAATCTTTCAAAAATCATAAAAATCGCGTGACCTCCCTGACTTCCCAGATGTGTGGACACATCTTTCAAAATCTTATCTTCCTATCTTTCGAAATCCCTTGAAATTCTTTTGAAGTATTTAAAAATTTTTAAAGTTCCCTTAAAAATTGGCATAGTTTGTGCAGAATTCTAATTCTCGGTTAACCAATTATCTCCGTCATATATGAAGTCATTGGCTTAATGTCTTACAGCAATAAACTGATTTCACTTTTTATTTAGTTATTACCAGCCCTCTTTCACAAACTCACGTGATTTAAATCACTTTTTTACGTCCTACAGAGAACATATTCTTCTACAATAATTGCAGTTCGTGTTTGCATTTCTTGCGGACGTTAAATTCACGCATTTGTGAAACTCTTTTGTGGATAGAAATAGAATTGTATATAAAAGTGTAATGCGTACCTGTTATGAAAGGATTGTTGATGCCAAATTTTAGAAATATGTAAATAAAACAATACAATAAACTGCAGGATACTTAAGTCACATTTCTCGAACCATTATTTTCTTCAACATACCTTTTCAACTCCGCTACAGATCTACATCTAGATTTTCTATTCAGACTCGGAGAAATTGTCAATTTCTAGAAAAATGATAATAGATTAGTTCATTAATTGACCCTGAAATATGTATCAAAGTTTCTAAGTGAAAGTTTGACCGAAAGTATATAAATACATGCAAGTTGGATGTAGAATTTCTCGTGTGTTTATAGGTAGCGGCCAAATAATTCAATTCGCTAGGGTTCCATCACGCTAATTATGAGTCGCTTCATATACGACCAATATTGCTGGAGGCAATTAGCTCTTGTTGACAAACGTAATTTGCGAGAAGTAACTTTGCGTCTAGTAGCGACATCAACATTCTAGTAGACAGAATCAAGTGCCTCAATTGAAGCTTGTGATGCAACTGCCTCTGGTTCTGGTCGACATGGAATAGTGGCCGCAGAGTCCTAAACTCTCTAAGAATTTATTTACAGATGGAAATAGATGTAGAAATCCAAATAGAAGGCAGATCTGGCAGATCAAAAAACAACAGAGACTTAATCTTCAATCTACAAATATTTTCTTACATCGGAAAGTAGGATAAGGCAGGATCAAAAGTGCTGCGGGGAAAAAGTTCCATATGTGATAAATCAAAAACAAAAAATTACACTGAAACCCCGTTTAAGGACATTGGATAAACGGACTTAGAAATCCGTGAAAATAGAAATTTTTCAATTAGATTCTAATTGCGGCCCTGTGAGCGTATATATTTTAGAAAAAGGTTTTATGGAATATGTGGTGACAACCTACCAAATATTTTGGGTTCTGAGTAGTCTTGGGTCCTATAAAAATGAAGTTCCTTTCCAGCTTTGATGAGAAAATGAATATATCGTCAGAAAATATTCATTTTCTGGAACGGAGCAAATGCAGACATAGGAGACGAGTCCCAAGATAGACACAAGTATCCGACGCACTCAATTATGTCCATAATTTTTAGGCACAACGCCGACACTAATCAATAAAACCGTCCAACATTCGAATTTTAAATTTAATATTCTTTGAAATTCCAATACGAAATTCGCGATTCATTTCCACACAAAACTGTCATTTGTGCTCTAAATCTCCATAAACGATTATGAAAGGTTGACAGATAAGAGAAGGACAATAAGCAGAACGCGCAGATGTGCCTAAAAATTATCGATATAATTGAGTGCGTCGGATACTTAGTGTCTCTATCTCGGGACTCGTCTGTTATGTCTACATTTGCTCCGTTCCAGAAAATGAATATTTTCTGACGATATATTCATTTTCTCATCAAAGCTGGAAAGGAACTTCATTTTTATAGGACCCAAGACTACTCAGACTCCAAAATATTTGGTAAGTTGTCACCACATATTCCATAAAACCTTTTTCTAAAATATATACGCTCATAAGGCCGCACTTAGAATCTATTTGAAAAATTTCTATTTTCACGGATTTCTAAGTCCGTTTATCCAATGTCCTTAAGTTGACGCCTTCGAAATGTAAACATTTCAGTTAGATTGACCCGATGGTGTCTCCCACTATGTTTCTCAACAAACTCACCACGAGAGGGGCCCCTTCGTTGGTCTTTTGCAATTGGCTGACACACCGATGGGCGGCGCGCAGAGAACTTGGTGGGGAGAGACGCGACAACTTAAATGAGCGGCATCCCGTAAACTTAAACAAAAATCAACTTAAACGGGCGCCAACTTAAGCCTGTTGCCGCATTGAACGAAAAAATGTAAACAAACACAGAAAAATAGTAAAATCTGTGGAATGCCTTAAAATCCGCCATTTTGCACGACAGGGGCTATCTGTTTATTTCTGGCAAAAACAAATTTGTTTGGCTAAAACGGGAATTTTTACAAGTGGTGAGATGCGAGTTAGAGGGGTGCGGGTGAGCAGTACTTACATTTTGCCAAGTCCCTATTCAAGAAAAAAAGGCACAAAAATTCTCTTCAAGGGTGCTTCACTCACTCAAAAAAAATTTTCCGAATCTCACTATGCAGTGTAAAACCCGAACACTTAAGAAAATCGTGTAAAAAATAAGTTTGATAAATCGCATACAAAGTTGCAAGACCTGTGCAGCTATTTCGCAGCGACACCAAGTGACAATTACTACAAAGTGCACTCGAAGTATGGTCGGTAAGGCCGATCATATACATAACTCACATGAACTATTCATATCGACTGCTAGCCGCCAACAGTCAGGTGCTTAGGTTAAATTAGGGATGTTTTATTCTTTTGAAAGAATCGATTCTTGAGTTGATTCAAGATCAAATAGACGAGAATCGATTATTCAAAAGATTACCTTGGAAAGAATCAATCTTCTGAAGATCGACCTTTTAATGACGTATAAAAACAAGTTAAATTAGGACAGTAATATTATTCACTTTCAATAATTGATTAATTTGTTATTACATTTTTGGTATCATGATAAAAAAGGGGAGTATACTTTTTAAAGAAAAAGTTATTTTAAATAAAATAAATTCGAATTATTAATCGTACAACATTATATGAAAATTTGAAATGTAGACATTAAATAAAGGAATAATCAATTATGAAAAAAACACTAAAAATATAGTTTATTAATATTTATTAATATGATAAAAATTAAATGTGATATTTTAAACAGAATTAAATACATTTTAAACAAATCCATAAAAAAAAAGCTGCAGTAAGGCAAGAAAAAACTAGAAATGAAGTCTGAACTCTGAAGGAGAATCCAGTTCTTTCTCTACCCATACGAAAAACACATTTAGTGATAGACCAATCAGAGTTCTCGATTTTAACAGAATGGAAAACACTGATTGGTGGACTGCATAGTGCATACATACATATATGCTTTGTACTAGTGGCACCATTCAATAAAGTGTGCTTTTACCTTTTCGTCGGCCTTTCCTTCATTTTATTTCAATTAAAAAAAAATAAATAATCAAAACCTTGATCGTCAGGGAAGAGAATCAATTCTCAAAAGAATATACTTAGTAAAGAATCGATTCAAAAGATCGATCTTCAAAGAATCGAATTGTAAAATTGTTAAATTGTTTTGTGCTGCAGAAAAGATTTTTTTTCATCCCCTAGCCGAAAGTACGTCTTCCCGGCCTCATTTTAGTCGGGAAACCGGCTTTTGCGGCATGATAGAGTTAACGCGTGCTCTAATTGGCTGTAAGATTTTTGTGGCTCGCTGACGTAGAGTACTAGTGTAGAAATTTAATATGTACATTTTTACTATTGAGTTTCCACTCTTGACTTACTGGGGAACTGGGGAAATTCAATTCCAAAACATTCCATTTGTGTTGCGTTGCAGGATCTGATTGGTTTATATTGGCGCGAAGTTTAAAATGCTGCGAAGGCCTCCGGCTTGGATTTCGTTGTTATTATGAAGGTCGAGTGTATAGAAAAAGTGATACGTAATGTTTTCTAGACATGAAGTGTGCGAAGTCAAAAGTGAAAACTCAGTGGTAAAAATGGTACATATTAAATCCCTACACTCGCACTATGCCCTGCGCTGCCTTTGCGCGCAGAACATGATGGCTTCCCAAATTGGTCAGAATTTAGCGGTCGATTTAAATTCGAATTAATTTAATTCGATTTTGAATCTCGCGCCAGATTACAACCAATGGCAGAATTTCTCCAGGCAGCCAACTTTGAGAGCACTGATATAGCAACGTTCAGTACATTCAGCGATAGTGTGTGACATTTATGAAGAGCTGAATTTCTATTGGTTGAACCCAAAAGAAATGACTATCTTTACCATGGAGTGTTATAAGAGGGATTTTCAGGCTTTACGTTGCTAGGAAATGTAGTGTAGAGAAGAGATTCAGGCTTGTAACAAAAAGGGGTGCTGCAGTGGTCCATACAATAAAGATGTATGTTACAGTTGATGTTTTTCCAAACAATTCCAACTCGATCCAAATGGTGGTAGATAATCATATTTGTAATGGCTCGGTAGAACAGGGCCCACAAGTCTTATCATCCGTGGGTGAAATGAGTAGCCTACGGGGATAAGGACTAACTCAGAAGAGGGGGATTTTGCAAAATGAAGAAAAGCAGTTGACCCCAGAAAAGAATGGCTTTTTCCCGGAAGAATCCGAGGCCGCTGCGTGCGGGCGAAATATCAAGGGCTGGTCAGAGTGACAGTTGAAAGATTTGACCGCGGTCGAATAAGTGTACACCGGTGAAGATAAAAGAACAAAGGGATTCTTACCCTGAGGTAGCTTCGAGGATTACTGCATCTTAAGTAATTTGACTTACGGGGACGCCCGTGTATTTGGACGGTAAAGGACGATCATACCAGGAGTGGGACCAACCATCAGACGCAGGAAAGAAGATCTCAGATTCGGATCAGGTCATCGGTCGAGGTATTTCCTACCATCGCATTGCTTTGTGGGGTGAGTGAGTCTGAGTGCATCGTGTGAGTGTATAATCGGTTTTACCGAGCTTCTTAATCGGGATTCAATTCGTATGAATTGTGATAATCGGATCGGTAAAGAAATGTCGCGATTGTAGATTGATGCGAGGGTTGTAATTCCGCGTTTCCTCCGAACACTAGATGTGCGTATAGATTGCTTTGTAAAAATAAACCAGTAAGTGATTGAGTAATACTTTTGTGTAACATAAAATTTGTTCTGAAATTACCTAATGTCGCTCCCCAGGACCCCGGTCCGCATACAGCGGCTATTTCATATTAATGTCCCAAATAATTCGTACGTCTCACTGGCTAAAATAAATTATATAAATTGAAGATCTTCTGAATCGATAAATGCACAGGAACGTTCTGCCAATTAAATGGGCTCCGTGCGCACAAGGCTTTTCAAGTAATATATTTGAAAAGGCAATGATGAAACCTTCCAACGAGATGTAAACTCAAGGGTTCGTACTGATGGGGTGGATCTCGGGGGTGAGGTTTAGGGGGTTCAAACTCCCCTCGAAACTTTTTACATTGTATATCCGACATACTAATAATAATAATAATAATAATAAACACAAAGTCGATGTACTGTCCCTAGACATTTTAAAACCCCCCCACCCGAAATATTTTTCTGGATCCGCCCCTATTTCGTAGAATTCATAGAACAGGAATGCAGAAAGGTAGGAAACGCAACAATCTCATGCATAATGCGATATACAGAAAAGCAAGAAAAGCAAAAATCTCATCCATCACAAGATTAATCCGAGGTCCTTAGGTACGATCGGTAAAATATTCAATATTATATACGGAGAGACTCTAAATATCGATTAATGTTCTTTGGCATAACAAAGATTCTTATAAAATGTATAAATTTAGGGATAATCCAGGTACTACCATAATCTTTCTTAATTCAATATGAGTTTTCCCTATATTTTTATGGATCATTCTAATTTTTCGGAACAAGAATTACAATAGTACTTTAAGAAATAGTATTATTCACGGTTAAGAAACTGGTAATTAGAATAATTCATACTGGTGAAAAGTAAGTCTTGAAATAAAAATTTCAAAAGTTAATATTCTAAAGAAGATCAATTCTAATTTTTTTTTTAGTAAAAACAGCCGAATGCTCTCTGATCTCTTCCGACTTCCCTCGAATGTAGGATTTGTTCATGTATAAATTAATAATTATACTTGTCCTGTGGCCTACTCCACATTAATCAATAGTAATAACACGTGGTTAATGATTGAACAACAAGAAATAACTTTATTGAAGAATAGTACATTGCACGTACTTATGCACATGCCCTTGCAAACAAGGCTGCATGAAGAAGTATTCGAGAGAGCATTTCCTCTCACTCATTCCGCCATAATACTCGTAAAAACTAGAAAGGAAACTCGCTAGTCTCTCGCTCAATAAAAGAGTTCAGTCGGGGCGCTAAGACCCTGCGAAACGCTAAGACCCTACACGAAAGATTGAACTGGCGCACAGTCGCGCGCCGAATTTTGACCAATGGTACCCTAGGTACCATGATATTTCGAGCCAGCACTAGTAGTTTCTCACAAGTGGTGATACTTTTTTCTTTTAGTATATAAGAACAGAGAGAATGTTTAGTATCATATGCGTGCGTTTATTAGCATGCTATAGTTGCGATATATGATACATATGTGTATATAGGTTAAAAATTATATTAGATAGATGTTTAAGAGAGGGAGAAAAAGCGTTTTCATTTCTAAGTTTAAATGAATTTCACTTAGAGGGGGGAAATCTTGGCGAGTCTCTATCTTCTGTTTTCAGCATGATTCACAAGACCACGTGACCATTTTTACTGTGATGATTTAGAAATATTCTTATTTCCAATGTGAAAAAGTATAAAATATTTAAGATTTCTTCCTAAAAATGTATCACAACTACAATTTTACTGTCACTATGTGAATTTTTGTAATAGAACATCGATTATCCTTAAATTCTAACTTACGATATGAACTATACCTATGCAAGAAAAGCAAAAATTGATAATGAAAGTCTCTCCGTGTAGAAGTGCGCTGCAGTATTGGGCGGGAAAGTATGAAATATCATAATACCTTTAAGTTGTTGAATGCATCCAAAAAACATCATAAAGTCCTTTGGTGATCCAAAATGGATAAATATAATATAATATAGGTCCCATAAATTCGTTCATTCCAAGTTTTCCAAACATTTAATTAGTTATACAGTATAACCTCCACAGTAGGACCCTTCATAAGAGAGACAATTGCCTTAATGAACTCGGAAGCTTCTCCCACTACAAACCCTACTCACGCGACCTCGAGAATTAGGCGCAAAACCTCCATAGGAGAGCCACAGTCGAGCGCAGCTTAATTTAAGTTTTTTCTCGTTGAAACCGCTTTTATTCAAATTATTTTTCTAATTTGCATACAATAATTTGTATATATTATAACCTTTATTTTAAGGATTATAATTGTGAATACTTTATTAATTTTAATTATTATTTTTAATTATTATTTAATTTACTTATTTGTTAACTTAAAGAAAGCCGTTTGAGCGCCAGCTAGTTTTCCTCAAAAACCAGCAAAAGAAGTACAATTAATAGAGTTTACTTTAAGAAAATTCCAGGCTAACACAGGACCGCGGAGAGGGCAGGGTAAGGGAGGATTCACTGAGCTACCGTCTTAAAAGAGAACATAGAATTTATTGAAAGAGATAAATTCGGAAACAACACTTCAAAATTAATGATTCAAGCGGATAAAAGAAAAGAGATTGACGAATAGCTGTTCGCCAATTCTCAGAACACACAAGATTTAGTTGAAAATACAAACGATAGTTTTAAATGATCGGTGAGAGAGAGAGAAAACTTAATTACCTGTACTTATAAGGGCGTGACAGAGCACGTGCCTTCCCCTGACTTGACCTCGGGTCAAGTTCGGCATCTTTCCAAATTTGAGTTCAATTCTTCCGTAATTTAAATTATAATTTCCTGGCTCAAAGCCGAATCCAAACAATCAATTCTTACAACTGGGTGGTTCCTTCCACACCCAGGGAAATTCAGTTTGTTTAACTAAGAAAGCACTATATGCAATTTTAAACGACACAAAGAACGATGCCACGATGGCCGACTTCAAGCACAGAGTGATCGAGTTATCTCTCTCTTCCTGCCTCGTGGCGTGCTCGGAAACAGGCAGCGCCACTAGGCCGAAACTAAATTAATTCCCTATAGCTAAAAGTAGGACAACCGACGACCAATCATTTGAGTTGACACGCCGGTCCCAGAGATCGCGCTAGATAGTCAATTGCAGGCGACCGGCTGATTAGCTGCCATCTTCCTGGTCGTTATTGTGCACGGGAGTCACATCCGTGCACCTTGACCAGGATCCTCTTCATGCCTAAACGATGCGGATTGGACGTCAGTGTGATAATGTGTGTGTGTGACTCTGAGCTCCAGTGGCTCAGAGGTAATATGAAACAAACAAGAAGTGTGATATTTTAGTTGTGGTGCGAGTGAATGAATTTTTCAGGTTCCGGATTGTTGTCTGGTTGGTCAGCTGATTTCGTAGAGCTCATGTGCTCCAATCAGCTGACAGGTTGTGTGCAAACAACCAACAC
>UCOH01004056.1:0-103430 GCA_900474275.1 Synergus japonicus
ATTCAACAGTTATTATAAATTTAAAAAAAAATGAAATAAATTTATTAAATTAAATAAATCTATTGTTTATTATTTTTATTTATCTATTATTATTAAATAAATCTATTCGAGTGATGGTGTAATCATTTTTTCATACAGTCGATCAAAACATGGAAAAATTCCAATCTTGTTGGAAGAATTTCCCCGTATACATTGGAGATATTTCCAAAATTTTCGGAGATTCTGTAAATCTCCCATCCATTTGGATAAATTTCCTTACTTTTAAGAAAATTTTCCTATATTCATGGAACTATAACATTTTTGTTCGAAAAAATTCCTACATTTTCGGAAATTTAGTCAATTTCCTAACCTTTTGGATGAATTTCCTAATTTGTCGGAAAATTTGCCAATATTCATTGAAAAATTCTAATGTTGTTGGAAAAATTTCCCCACAAACATTGGAAAATTTTCATAATTTTTCGGAAATGTGATAATTTTCCTAAAATTGTGGATATATTTCCGAATTTTTCGGAAATTTAGTCAATTTCCTAACCTTTTGCATGAATTTCCTAATTTGTCGGAAAATTTGCCAATATTCATTGAAAAATTCTAATGTTGTTGGAAAAATTTCCCCACAAACATTGGAAAATTTTCATAATTTTTCGGAAATGTGATAATTTTCCTAAAATTGTGGATATATTTCCGAATTTTTCGGAAATTATCCAGTATTTATAGAAAATTTGCCGATATTCATGGAAAAATTACCAATTTTCTTAGGAAAAAAATTTTTCCTATGAATTTCGGAAATATTTCCTACTATTTCATAGGAAGAATTTCATTTCCCACTAGTTTCGGAAATATTTCCTACGATTTAGTAGGAAAATTATCCGAAATTTTTTACAGTGCAGTCACTCGAGCTCAGAGGGATTCTGAGATGTAAAGTCTCTTTCGGTTTCTTCTTTTTACTTAAGTAATATAAAATCGTGTGATTGGTTTTATTACAAGTGTTTGTGTGTTTATTTGTTACAGTGTGGCGTTTGTCGTTTAGCTTCGTTCAACTGCTTTCGCATTGCTTAGCTTCGCATTGCTTCGCTTATATTATTTGTAACGAAGGGGATAATTTCTACTCGTAATTGTGCCCATTATTTACTACCGATTCCTGATGTCTTTTTATTGAGGATCGAATTCCATATTGGCTGATGGCCGATTTCTACGATTTCCGCTTCTCATCCTTCGTCTAATCTGCAGCGCTTGATATCGTAGATATTATATATTGCCCCTTTATTTGATTGATAATTTAACGTTGTCTAGTTGAGTATTATGCGCTGATTGCTGTATATTTATGCTATTTTTACGCCTGATTTTATTTATATGCATATTATTGCTGAACTGTCTCGCCTATTTATATTTGAATTCTCATTTTATTTCTAATTTTGTTTTATGCGCATTGGTATAATTCTTTTATTTAAATAATTTCGACTATTTCTGAATGGTATCTTTATTGTATGTCGATCAGTAATTTAAAATCTATTATTTGCTTGTGTGTATCACAACTTGACTCATTCTTAACGGTTGCTTTGTTTACTTTATTGAGGGCTTTATTTATGAATAATAATATCTTTATTGACTCCATTGAAATCGCGTGTGAAACCATAAATGTTATTTTCCACTGCCTTCCTCAATCATCCCGATTTAAAATTTAACTGCTATTCTTAATTGCTTTATTTTGATTATCTTTTCTCATATTTAAAAATAGTATTAATAATTATATAAAATCTAAAGCTGTCGAGCATACGCGAATGTACCATAATCCCAAGATTAAGGGTTGGTTACAAGTTGCTGAAAAGAAGAAACTCCTGTATCTCCATTTATGAGAAAAAAGGTCGTGATCCGATTTATCTGAAATTCAAAATGCCCGAATGGCCGTTATTTATAGAGGGTTAACTTATATGAAAGAAATAGAAGGAAAAAAAAAGAGAGGAAGAAATATATAAGAAGAAAAAGTCCGACGCAATGTATGACAACATGAGAGGCGCGCCCAGGGCTTCTAGGATTCGTGGTCAATTGGCCGTATGTAATACGGATGTAGCGAGGTGTTGGGTGTCTCTTGTACATCCATTTGTTTGGCGCTTGTTCTCTGTCTTGTCTGGTGCTCTATGTGGGACTTCAGTGTGTTGGCTCGTTCATGCAGAAGCGCTTTCGAGAAGGCAGATGGGTCTAATATGAACTCGATTCCCGAAGATATGAACTCATTCTCTCGCTAGCTCGGTACATACGCGATGTGGCATGTGCGCACCGACACGGAAAGGAACGAGATTTATCGTTTTCCTCGTGTAGCGGTACCCCTTGTCGCTAAAATGCAATGTGTAGATAGATGTACTGAAACCGGTGGTAAAACATGTCAACAAGCAAACACGATTTGTAGAAAAGTGGTTTCGTAACGAACAATTTTTCCTTCTCTTTGGGAACGAACGGAAGCGAATTCCGTGCATGCCTTTGCTTTTCCTTTTCCCTATAGCTTTACACACTGCATGATTGTCAGTTCCTTTTCCTGCGGCATTTTTTATAAACGTTGAATCGTCAATTTCGCCAACTGATCATTTTACCTAAGTTTGTTTTTGATCGAATCGAATTTTATTCATGTGTCTCGTGAAAATATAATAAACCTTTTTTAATTGTGTTAAGGTCATCAGATTCTTCTCGTCCTCGCGAAGAAGAGACCTATAATAAGAAGGTGACGATGTAAGAAAAAAGTAGAAGGGATATGAGAAGATGCTCTCAATGGGAGCATCGTGGAAGAAAGGAATGCAGGTTGCACAACTTCGAGGTCCGATTTCGGATTTTATGAACCCTAAATCCTCGGCCCAGTTGTCCCCGCACCAAGTTTACGGCTATTTTCTTTCGAAAGAGCGCATCGCGTATATATGTCTGTTCGTATAGCATGAGGCATTAATGATTCCAATTCTGAAGTCGGATTTTTTAAGTGTCAATGAAATTTCATTTTATAATTTTAATTACAGAGTATAGAGAGCATCTGTAAAGAGAAATGCTCTAAAAATTCCTTTTCTCAAAGAGAATATTCTCTCCTCAGAGGATTAGCCTGAAGATGAACCAAAAGCTTTCAAAGAATGTTTAGAATGCATTTCAGGGTATAAAAATGAAATAACACTTTTCTTAAAGGTTACTTGCTTAACCGTTGAAATTTAAAATAAATCTCGGGAAATTTACTGTATATTTATGCTACTTTGTTGCCGCTTTGGATACATTAAACGCCTTCGGTGTACGCCCTGATACGCAGCCCTCCTACGTTGGTAGTCCGGATTTATGCCTCTGCCTGCCGAATGGAACTACATATCGCGTTCTTTCAGTTGATGTATTTTTTATGTTGGCAACGATCTTTATCTTTATATTCTAACCCGTGACCGATGCCCCACTCGGTTGTCATATATACATAACTTTAAAACCGCCGAAATCTATATATGAAGATGGTCTTTCCAGTAAACGTGCTTTAAATTTCAAATAAAATTCTCGGTTGACAGAGGTAATTTATATTTTTTTCTGTTTTATACTTTTCGAGGATCGTTTTGATCGTATTTTATTGGTCAATTTGAAGAAACTGTAAAGCAGAGTAATGAATTATACGTCCAAGTCGGCACTTCACGTATCAAATATATCTCAAAAGATTTATTGGGGAAAGATTAAATTTGATGCGTTTCTTTAGAACAGTTATAATCACGTCCAGAAAAAATTCTTATTTAGATGAAGATAGGTTCCTTTTAGTCACATGAGTTTAACATAGCAAACAGATTAAATCAGTGCTCATTAAGAGATTATATGCCTATTTTTCTCTTTAAAACCTATAATAATAATTATAATAATAAGAATAATAATAACTCCTTAAACAGTCAACTAATTGGCAGTACATTTTTTTTCATGTAGCTTAACAGCTTTAAATTCAAATATAATAATTACAATGGATAAAATTAATCTAATGCCATATATTGAAAAAGGTCATCAAACCTGTCAGACCTAGAAAATATCTCTTTTTCTTCAAAAATATATTTACGACAATTAAACATGTATAAAAACGAGCTCAAGTGCAAAGTTCTTTATAATCTCAATCCTTTTAACTCCAAAGCAGAACAACTTTTTCCATTCGAAAGATCTAACAGCGCGCTTTTTTTTATGAAAAGGCCACACTGCGCGGTGAGAGAAGCTAATATAAGAATTGTATGGAAATCGTTTCCATGAGTATTAGAAAGGAGTAAAGCCAAAGTATCCCTTACGATTTGAGCGGGTGATTTGGGATCATCTTTAAACTCAGAAGATTGAAATTTCGGTAGCTGAAGGAATAGGTCAGCAACTCGGAGTACCGGTAAAGCAAAGTTATAGTAAGGTTCGCTTTAACGAGTCCTTCTTAATAGGATTTCCTCGGTTTTCAGAAACCAATCGGAACGCGGTCAAAACGTTGTTAGCTTCGTGTAGACCCTGTGTACCCCACAGGGTCTTGTTCTGTGTTTGATGTTTTGAACGGGGTCCAAATGGCCAGGCGCATGCCGCTTTGGTCAATCTCTGCAGGACTTCGGGTCGACGTGTACTGAATAGCCACTCGAGCAAGGTGACCATATCCAAAGGATGTTTGCCCACAAAACATTCACCGCAAGGCACAGGATGCAGAATATCGTAACACCGTGGCATCTTGATGGTCCCTGCTTCTGCCTCGTTAAATCATTCAAAGATATATAAATTCAATCGGCTTTTATTACTTAGGAATGCCAAAAGTAGTTTTGGGATTCAAGGCGAGAGAATGAGAAAGGTTTTTTATTGGGAGTATTTTAAGAGCTCAGCTCCACATGAAGATCGCCTGGTGCAAGATATCACAGAGGATATATAATAATAATAATAATAATAATAATAATAAACGAAAGACGCTAACAATGAAGGTAAAAGTATTTTAATTTATAATCCATTTGATTTATGTTATCTACGACCCAATATTAAGAGTTTCTCTCTTGTTTAAAAATTTGTGCGACACTTTTTCATACAGTTTTTTTCTTCTGTTTGTGGCATACAGAAAATTGTAGAATATTCATGAATCGAAAAGACACGAGCATCGATGGGACCTCCAGGTCCCTGTCGATGACGAAGCTCCGCGAAGAGGGCGTGGGCGAATCTTCGATCTGCAAGTCGAGTTGGAAGTCACCCCGAGGACGACCCCACGAGAACTGGAAGCGGACGAAGGTATATCTCGCATCTGCTTTATGTCTTTCCAGGGTCGAGAGGTACAGGTACACGCAGCTCAAGGTACGTTTCAATGATCTACGGTCAACCTGGCCGACAGATCGCGATTCCTCCAGATCCCCCGCAGGATGCCACTCGAATCCTCGCGAAATCTGCGAAATCGCGAGTCTCTAAGTTCCCCTCAAGATTTTGGAAAACATTTCTCATATATATACTCGAATTGCATTGCTTGCATTGATATAACATTATAGCTAACAGAGAGACACATCTTAATCTAAGAGCCTAAATGAGTTTTTCTTAAAATGGCGGTACAAATAATATATAATTTTTACATTTTTCACTTCAAGTGCTTTTAGTCTGGATTGCTACCAATAATAACAATAAAGTTTATGATTTATTCACATAACTATTATGAATATTATGATCGTGAGACTATCTCGTTGAGTTTGAATGACATAAGGTAATGAGTCAGCACTGATGCATGAGAGTGTCATTAATATCATCGTTTTTCCATGGAACGCGATTGAAAAATCGTCGATTTGCGACGGTGTGGTTAAGTGATTTACATCGATGGGAATTACATGTTCAATAGGTAGCGAAGTGCGAAGCCTAACGAGACAACATCTGCTCGATTTGTCACGAGCCGGTTTTCCGGTCGATACTCCCAGACACTTTTGGGATTCACTTCAAAGTCAGATCCTGTGAATAATTGCTGAATGACACTAATGAGAGTATAGTATAGTAGATCCGAGCATCAAAAGTCAACGTGTCGGATCGATTTATCTTTCTGCCTTGATTCAATCAGTGCAAAAAAAATTGTTGGATCAAGAGCATCATATGTCAGTTAAAATAAACTCATTTGATTTATTACAAAAAATAATAAATTGACGTCTTTGATAGTGTATTAAAATAAGTAGCAAAACATTATTTCCGCGCAGAAAAAGAATCTATATTTCAAAATCTGATTGTAGTAAACAGTTTTTTAACAGAAAGAGACTAGCATCTTCTTGCATATTCCATATTTTCAGTTTCCGATTGTAATTTCCGTATTTCATTAATACGCAAGGGAATATTCTTTTACTGTCTATTTTATATGTGAGATGCCAAGAGAGGAGAGTTCGCATGAAAATCAATGTTCGTTGCACACCTGAAACGCGATACGACCTTACCACTGCAGCCTTTATCTGCAATTTAATATCGCTGCGATGCTATTTTCACGATGCATCTTGCCCTTCGACTTCTACCCACTCGCGATACCAAGGAATATTCAATTCTAATAAATTATGTAATTCCCCTTATTTCTAATCAGTGCAAAGATTTCTGCTTTATATGAGGACAATTGTAAAAATTCATAAGATGTAAAATTACAGATAATATAAATAAGTTTTATTTATTTATTGTGAATGTGCATTTTATTTATTACAATATTACATTAGTTTAACGAAGCGTTCAAAAATCAAGATCAATATATTTCGTAAGCTAGAGCAAGAGATTTTTATTTTTCAGTATGAAAATGTGTAAATGTTTTGTTATTTCGTCTAAACGAAAAATAATATATCACAGATGTAAAAATTCTATAGTTTCTTTATATGAACTCATTGTATATAACGTAAAATGTGCCAGTTAATCTTTTTCAGACTAGCTAGTATCAGTCACAAGTCCCTCTTTAAAGCGATCTCTCTTAAATTCAATGTACTTCATATAGTTGACATTTATAAACTGTAAATGGAAGAATGAATTTAATGCGGAACGCATCAAAGAGCGAATATCGTTCCGGACGATTAATTTTCAATGTGCACAAGGTTTTCGGTATACTTCTATTCCAACTTATCTTTGCCCCTGAATGTAATTTTACTATTAAATTATTCATTGATGGTCCCTTTTACTTGTACCATTTTTTTTCAAATAGATATTGTAACATGATATCCTATCATGTACAAGAAACTAATCTATAAGATACTAAATTCACTAAATTAAATAAAGTCGAGTACGGAATCATATTTACTCACTTGATTGGGTGGTATTTCCATACCATATTGACCAATCAAGTGTCTCTTGTGAACTTATTCCGAACCTCAACCAGACTGGGACATCATTGGTCATTGGAATGTAATACTAATTCCAATATTCACTTTATTATTTGTTCCACTAGGTGCACTAGGGTCGGCTGGCTCTATTCTGTAATTTGGAGGATGATTTATCTTATATATTGGTCATTCGTTTAATTTGGCGCAGTGTCCACACGGAAAGAAATTTTGTACAGCAGCGACACTTATAGGTACCTCCGATGCGCAAAACTGTAGTGCTGTAGAGCGCCCTCTGTTTATGACGATTCATGAAAAAAAATGTATAGAATTAAATTAGTATTTATTAAAAATGTATTAGAAATAGAAAAATAAATTGCAAGATTAATTATTTATAATTTATTTATCTCTATAAAGTAATTCAAAGCATCTTCACATTTTATGTTTATGATTTGTTATGTCTGTTATGTTTAAACGCATGATTGACGGTTTTATGTGAAAAATATTTTGGTGAGTAATAAATAATTGTTATTATAAGATAGTATGAAATATTAAACCAATTGAGTATATTGTACTAATATAAATTCTAATAAATTTATATTTACTACATAATCTCGAAACCTATTTTCAATAACAATTTATTCATATTAACATTATCATTTGTTTCAGTTTTTATTCGTAATTTTAAAGTTACCGCTATTGGAAAAGTTTTTCTTCCAATTTTACATTTTCTAAGTGGATAACAGCGCACTTTGTTCGCTGAGCGACAGACTCTCAACAGCCAATCGGCTGAGACTTTAATGAACGTCGTTCATGGTGCGTTTATACCTCTGTCCGACCGACAGAGAGTTCTTTTTGTCCAATTTTTCATTCTCTATCTCTTTTACTCTTATGTACTTTCTGCCTGCACCGGACGGTCGGACAGAGGTATAAACGCACCATCAGACGTCATCTCCGCGCTTGCCGACAAGACGGAAGGCGAAATTCTAATCGCCATTCCGTTCTCGACTGTGTTTCTGTGCACTTGTGCTGTCAAATTGTTATTCAGAGACTTTTTGTATTTGATATTGAGGAAGCCCTAATTGATTATATTATCACGATTGTATATCACCTTTCTAAGGAGGCATAAAATTGTTAAATGTTAATTGTGCGTGAGATCCATAATTGTGGAAATAAATTAGATATTATAAATTGCTTTGATTTAGTAGTGATTAACTTTAATAATTTCACATGAATAGTTTATTAAATATTGTTTAAACTAATTGTCCAAATTGTCGTAATATTTGAAATGGACGTAAGCCATATTTAATTATATCGAATAATAAATTGAGTATTATTTGTTTATTGTAAATTTATAAATGACTCATTCTCATTGGTAAATCTTGAATCCCCTACCTCGACGCGCAACAAGCGTCTCAAAACAGTGGGTGTCGGGAGCCACCCTACACATTAAAAATCAATAAAAAAAAAAAGAAAAAGAATAGATTAAAACCCCTCAAAAAGTGCGTTTATTGTGGAATTGTATTATCCTTCTAATAATTTCGACATACATGCATATTGTAAGTAGATATACTCGAATTACTGTCTGGGTGTCTTAACCCCGTTACTGTTGCGCCCCTGGGATTTGAGTTTTTCTACATGAGAAATTTTCAAATTCCATCAGCCTTAAAATTATTCTAATCCCTTTTGGTTATTTTAGAGAATTAATAAAATAACCTGGCGTCCATAAGAATTAAACTGATTAAAAATAAGCGCCTAAGCAAAGTAATAAGTTCAGGTGCCAAGTAACTTTTTAGTAAATTATAATTTACTTAATAATATATTGAAAATAAGCTAATAAAGTTATAATATGTATTATAAAGAAGAAAAAAATGCATGGTACAAAATATTTCAAGTCTTTTATAATCAAGTCTTTTATAATAGCCAAAATGTGACTAATACTCTTAATTCTCCTCTTTTGGACTTTTATCTCATTCCCATTAAGCAGATGAGCCCATATATAACGAAAAAGAAGGCCATTAGATTGTCCAAACGGTATTTAATGCCGCTTTCTCAGACTCTTAGCGACCAATTTTAAAAAAATGACTTTCACTCTTAAGCACTTGAGTAATCCCAATCAATAGCCATCGCCCTGTCGCATTACAAATTCGTGTTCCCGTATACCTTTACCTGAAATTGTAGAGATATACTGTCTTTTGATCTAAAGTTTATTTCAGTTCTTGTTTCAATTCTCCGCGCACGTTCAAATTTGTAATTTTGGCATCTCAAAACGATTTGTGCTTGGCTAAAATGACTCTTTTTTATTAACTACTCAACGCTCCATCGTAAAAGCTTTTTAACTTGTCGTGTGATTTTTTATCGTGGAGTCGATAAACACACTCCGTGTCGATCATGCGGAAACGCGTTGTCTTAAAAACTACATACGAAGGGAACCATTGGACCAGCAGTTTCGCCATAAGTCGTAAAGAAACCAGATCGGTCGCAGAGTAATAATAATTTACAGGACGAAATCGTGCCGCGATACCGTAACGGATCCCACTGGCAAATGTCACGCTGAGAATATACCTACCTTCGATTGCGGTGACAAGAAAATAAATTCCGAGGTTGGCACGTTAATTTCATCAAGAGAAAGAAGTGGACCATTTTCCGATCAGTCTTGGATGATAAATTATAGTCGAACTTTCTATTTTTTTCTTCAATTAATTTAAGAACAATATCTGAAAAATTCAGGCGTAAAACGGGCTTATACATCGGTAATCGGGAAAACCTGTGGCAATTTTTTGCACGGGAAGTTTTTCCTCTACTAATTTTGATCATTTAAAAATGACTGCCAGCAATAGTATGAAATATTTTTAACACACTTGAAGATATTGCTCAGAAAACTAAATACAATTGAGATTTATGAATAATGATCCAAAATAGATATTTTTTAGAGCTATCTATAACAGGATATTTATTCGTAAGGAACATCGAGTTTTTTTTCTCACGTTTCTATAAGAAGCGATTCTCGACCATGTCGAATGACTCGCGACTTGAAAAGACGTTTTTGATCAGATGTCATATATGAATGCTGTAAAAAGCCAACGTTTAGTAGCGGCACTCCCCCAATATTTTGACTACCGTGTCAGCGACGCAACGTCGTATTCAGCATGTTCGCCGGCCCGGAACGCCATTCATTTCTTCTCCAGCGTAAATGGCACGCAGATTTATCGAACGACGTGTCGCCGGTTCAACGCCGTGCATCCATGCGGTTAGATTTGTGGCTTTTGAGGTTTTGTTCATACTCCATAAAGACCAAATGGGACTCCCCGTATGTAAGCCAAAAAGGTTCCACAATCGAATATCATGATTTCGCGACTTACAACTTCAACGAAGAACTCCAGCGCCCGCCACAGATGCTCGTAAATCGATGACAATCTGGAAAAAGTCACTTCGATCATTCGAAAGTACAAAAGTGTATTTTTAATCCTTTTAAATTACCTAAAATACTAAAATCATTTAAAATCTCTTGCAAACCTCTTAAATTCCTTAAAATCACTTGAAATCCTTTAAAAATTATTTTTAATTCTTTACTATCAAAATCCCTTGAAATATTTAACAAAATTTGTAAACAACATACTTTAAAATTTCTTAAAACCTTCGTTAAAACCAGTTTAAATCTTTTGAAAACGCTTTAAATTTCTTAAAATCAAAATCATTTATATACTTTATAGGAAAATCTGCAACCAATTGTGTTATCTGTTGTTCGACAATTTTTGGAAATTAGTCCGAAAAATTTTTGTACAGTGTATCACTTTTTTGATTTTTTTCATAAAATAAACGAGTTCAGTTAATTAGTTAAGTTAATCGAATATTGCAAATAATTAATCTAGAATGTGTTTTAATCTTGATGCGGTATTTACTTATTATTGATTGAGTTATTTTTTAATCTTTAGGAAAGAGTATGTAGAATTTTATAAATAAAATTATTATGATGTAATAGAAAAAATGTATGTTTTTTAATTAAAGAATATGGTTTAAAACAAGAATGTACATTTTACCATTAAAGTATAAGAAAAGTCAGTTTTAATTTTCGGAGTCAGCTGATTTTCGTCAGCTTATTCCTTTGATCTTCAACAAGATTTACAAGGTATTGTAAGTAGATTTTGGAGTGATCTCAGGCGTGGTTACCAATCATGAAATATCATAAATTAGGAAAATTACCTTGATGAATAGAAGGCTTGACTACTCGCTTGACCACGTTGTGCGTCCTATAATTGTTAAAGGATTAGTGACTTCGCACAGAGAAAATACCGTGAAATTTTCTAGGTAGTATTGGCACGTCCTGCAGTACCAAAGTTTTGCAAAGGGGCGGAGTTGCTCCCTTTCGAATAAAGCATAAATCAACGACAAGGCAGCTTCTTCTAAATAAAGAATTGACTGCATTATAATCTTTATTTTTCGCCCTTAACTTTCATTTTTCAAAAAATTACTTTGAATTTTCTGAAATTTTTACCATAGAGTTGTTTATTTGTTGAAAATTAAAAAGGTGAAATTCTTTAGTTCACGGATACAACTTCTGAAGCGATTAACAAGCGGAATTTACAAAAGAAAAGAGGAATCCCTCGACTATAATCTATAATCGTCTGACACTAAAAAAGCCAGTTTTCCGAGGTAAGATTGAGATATCTGGAGTAACACGATTCTCTACTCGGCTGATCTTCTTTTCAACACAATTACGATCCTGTCCACTCATTCCAGTTTTATATATGTATGTCGGGATATCATCGTCGAAGGAAACGGTTTAAACGACGACAGAGTTCCTTTCACGCATCGGCCTCACAAATTTTTCTGTCTTCCAAACATTTAATGATATCTTTATCAAAGTAATGATGTTGACTTAAAACTTGAATTGAAACAAAGTTATACTTTGTGGCCAATAGAAAGCAAGTACTCATTCTTGCAATAGCAAATCTGGAGAAGAAAAGCTATTAGTTTATCAGTCCAGCTATAATAAAAGGTAGACTGAAATCAACATGAACTATTATTTCTCCTTTCATGATATTATTCTGTAACTGCTATAAACAAGTCGCCTTTAAAAAACATTTCTTTAGTATTAAACTTTAAATGCAAATAAGGCTGATACGATCATCGTTCCCTAAAAATATATTTTGCAAAAGGTATCCAGATTCTATGTATAAAAGGGGAAAAACAATTTTAATCCGGATTATATTTTGTATTTAATATTTATTGTAGAGAATATTTTATGTTAGAGAATATTTATTGCATTTGTAAGTTTTGCAACTTTTTCAAGGGAAAAATTATGTGGATTCCATAAATGAGTGAATACAACATTGAATTCAAGTGTCTTCTCGTTGAAATAAAGTGACATTAATAAATAATTTGATAATGTCAGTAACAACTGACTGAAATATTGTAGACTATACAGTTTGCAATGATGACAATAAAAATAATATAGTTTGACAGCCTTTTCAGTTCCTTTTACAATTACACTATTATTATAGTCTATTACAGTGATATTTGCGTCCATCGTGATTTAAATCGGTATATTGCAGGTCTTACTTACATATGTTTGCATGATGCGCGAAAATTTATTCTCTTGGAATTTCACCTCCAGTGTCTCTTGCCTTCGATTTTGACGTTTTCACGGTGAGCTTCAAAAATCTTAAGTGGAGGATTTGCAGATAATCCACTGGTCTGCGGCATAACGTTCACTCCTGAACAAGCTATAGGCTGCAAGGACTTCTTCTTCAATTCGGATTAGGACTAACTGCCACTACCGATATACCCTGATACCCATCGTAGTCGTAGGTTACTTAGTTTTTGCCAATTTAAGATATTGCTTTAAGATTAACCTCGAGAGACCATCAGATTAGTCGGGTTCTGCCAATTGAAGGATCGCCCGCGGTGTGGAGCGTCGCTGCTAACCAGATTGCTGGTTGAAGTACGAAAGATAAGATTTTACCATCTCGGCTCAACAAGATCTATACCGAAAGAAACCCGAAAAAGAAAAATGGACTACGCGACTGTCTTTGTATTGTGTTCGCTTCAAGAGATTTTCGACATTTCTTGCCTGAACGCTTCGCTTATGAATGAAGAAACAACTCGACCTGAAATCTTGAAGAAAACTACGCCCACGAACTGACAGCTAAATTCGTTTTTGTTATGTCAACTTGCTACACAGGGAATTAGCAAATATGATTAATGGAATAGAATTGCAAGAACTTTTTCTTAATAATTTTGTCGGCATTTTTTAAAGTAATTTACGTTTAGCAATAAGAAAAGTTAATGCCGTGTAGTTTATTTATTTAACTATTCCTTCCTGTAAAATAACTTGTTTTCAAAAAGAGTATAGACAATAAATTTAAATGATGCTGGAGGCACCTATTCTTTCATCAACTGTCAACTCTCTCTCTCTCTCTCTCTCTCTCTCGTTCTCTTTCTTTCTCTTTCTCTATTCATCACTCATCTCACAGATCACCCTTCCAGAGCAGATCTTCAACGGTAAGACCCGGTCGATTGGCTTTCCAATCTAACAATGCACCACGGAAACGCACCCTAAGTAGGTACGTCCCACAGGGTGGGTTACCGGCAGGACCCGTTTTAACCGTGAAGAAGGGGGCGTGTCTAACTGTGTAAAGAAAGCAAATTTTTAAATGGGATTATCCTAATACTGGTAAATATACCGAAAAATTGTCCTCTCCTGTCCACAGCGGAAGAATAACATATGGTCGAAATATACTCATTGTCGTCGCTGCATCATAAGCGAGTCTCAATAGCATGCAATCTCATCAGAGAGCGCACTGATAGTATTCGAAAAATAGTGACATCTATAACTACTAAAATAAAATATATAGCCACAAAATCTACAAATTTGTGAGAGTAAAAAATTTAAATTTATTTTCGCTGTCTGATCCATACCAGACTCTATAAATCCATACCAGATACTATAAATTCTAAATTCATTTTAAATTATAAAAACATCGGAAACTGCTTTCACTTTTCGAAACAAAAGTTGTAGATTATTTGAACTTTGGAGATGCAATGCTTCCTGACAGATGCAAATTTTCTATTACTTGCTAAAAGATAGGAACAAAGAAGGGAATACTGTGCATATTATATTGGCGCACTGTCGGTCAAATTCTGTTTAGTGCCACGCCCTGTTGGACATGCCCGGGCACCCCCGTTGTGTTCCAGTCTTAGAACGAAAGGGGTGAAAGAAACCATAACTTTCGCGGTTAGGCCTCTCTAATCTCTGCCACAATTTTATTTACGACTTCTTAACCACAGAAGAGCTTCCACAATTCAACAGCTTGCCGGATTCACCTTTCTCGAATACTTAAATGCTGAAAATCGGAAATACTTCATAGTCAGTATACAGCTTTCCCCAAAATCATAAAACTGTAATAAGCCCATTACACCGTAACCCTTAACTTGGACCTGCAAAAATTTACTGCAGAACAAGACTTTTCAGTTCAAACTTACAACAATAAATAACACAAGTAACATTTTCATTGTATAATAAGTAATGTTCAAAACAAAAATTACGTACGAACAAACGAGATTATATCGACGAGAACCCCAAAAGCCATTAATGTGCAATTTTATGCATTTTGAATAATTAATATTTTCATTTTTATTTATTTTAATTAAAAGATCATGAAAAGTAATTCAAAGTGATCTACTACTGCTCTGTCGCACAGTGAGGAAAAATAATGATTAATAGTATAATCAGTAAATATTTTTAAATAAATAATCCGGTTTCAAAACTCTTGACCAACGGAACCTCGTGTACTATCTTATTAAGGTTTTTAAGGCCCTAAAAAGTATCCACTCAGTTGATCTTGATCTGTTTAGCTTTTTCACAGGCCATTCAGGTTACAGTGATTTATTACTCGTGTTTTTGCGTATCCCATTCAAATAATTTCTCTACTTTCCACTGAGTGTACAAGTAATAAGCTTATAATTAGAAAACGAGCAGAGGAAATTTCACCTGAATGAATAATTAATATGATTTTAAAGCACACAGCATTGACTGCGAATGGTCCATTACGGCTAAATTCCAGGAACCAATCACGTGTCTAAAATTGGTTTCACTTTTCACGGTTACACCTCCTCCTTTTGGTTATCTAAAAGGACGGAAGTATACAGTTTATTTGAACCTACATAGTGTTTTTACAATGGTCTTTAACTTATTACTGATGTACTTTTTTTTATAGAGAAGAGAGTATTCACTTGTCATTTTTCAAACTTTATATAGGGAAATAGTTCCATTTTTTGTCTTGAGCCATTTATAGCACCAATTTAAACGATTAAGCCAGTAATAAGAAATATACAACCAGCAAGGAAATTACATTCATAAATATTTGAAAATTATGAAAAATTCTTGTTTCATTAACAATGAATAATCGACTTCCACCAAAATATTTAATCTATGTGTTAAAAGTAGTACTGGTGATCGAAATCAAAGATACAGAGGTTTAATACAATTAAAGTTTATTTAAATTAACAGGATTGTAAAGATATGAAATAACTCGCAAATGAATGAGTAAACATTGATTTAAAAGATGTTTGAGATTTAAGGGATATAAATTAGCAAAAGAAAAGTGTGATCTGTTAAAGAAACTTGAAGAGACTCAACACAATGAAATTTAGTCAAGAAAAGTGAAAAGACTCAAAGTGATGAACAAAGATGTAATCAACTCATGAGACATAGAGAAAACTCAAGAAGATAATGAGACATAGAGAGACTCAAGAAAACGTGAACTTGTAGGATACAAAAATGTAACTCAGTAGAACTGAGATGAAGAGTCTTTCTAAAGTTCAGAGGTACATTTTTAGAGAAACATAGAATTGTAGCAAGACCAGTAATAAACTAGGTCTTTGGTAGAATCATAAAAAGCTTAAAGATTTAGGGAATTCCAGATTTTCTTAATAGGAATGAAAAAACCAGCAAATATACTGATTGGCAGAGAAATAGTATTATCGAGAGAAATACTAAAATATTATGTTTCTAAACTGAGACTTAACATTATTGTTATTAACAAGCATGTCTTTTTTTTTTTAAAGGAATATACAACTATTTGATTAAACACTATGGTATTAAAAAAACATAGAATTATGTCTAAATGTCAATTACAATCCATCAATAACGTCAATGGCAATGTTACATTTTGTAGCAAAATTCCTATGAAATGGTGATTTATTAGCGTGAGGAATGAGGATCTAAGTGTCGTTTTGGAGATGTTAGATGTGTGTTCTATATTGTTAAAAATATATAATGCCTTCTATAACAGTTATGCCAGGCAAACACGTTGCCTGAAGGGGATTTCGACAGCCAAATTACCAAGGTAGCATTATCAAAGTGTTGACTCTTCGCTTGGATGAAAGTTGAAGATGGATGGAGGCTGATCGACGATCAATTAAGATCGAGAGCCTTGCTTTACTGAAAGCCTGTGTTTACATCTTGATTTGTCACCGTCGATCATATATTATATAACCAGGCTTGCTCGACAAATAGGTGTTGAATTTTACACAATGAAAATTTATTTTTCATAAAATGGATTTAAGGCACATGCGAATTTTAATAAATAGGAAAAGAAATCTGGACGTATGTAAGAAGGAATGCATGGAAATATCTTTACTTCAAAACTGTCGATATAGATATATTTCAATACGAGGGAACCAAATTTTTAAATATTTTCGATTTTTGAAACATTTCATCACATTCCTTTTTTCAGAGACGAAAATTGATCACCCTTGACCTGTGAAATTTTTATAAGCCATCAGCTCTTGGAATTCTTTACCAGCATGCAGAAGCTTAATTACTTCAACAGGCCACTAGCCGCTGCAGACTTATCAATCTGCTTGTACGAAGTAGGGTTAATCACAGGTCAGCTAAGATATAGCCAACAACAGACTTGAACAAGGACTACGTTTGACTCGTGTCGTTAGTACACGTTCATTTTCCTATATACCAAAGCGCTTTATGTTCCCCAGATTCTCCCATTCCTGTAGTCGCAAACTTTGCAAAAAATCCCGACCACACAGGTACATAAGACTAAGATCGGATTTATCGAACTGCAAACTCAATCTGCTGTGATTTCGCAATTACAGCGGGGGGATAAGCGCTCTTTAGGTCTTAGGACCTAGAATAGTAGAGTGCAGTCTGCTCATGTCTCCTGAAAACATGTAAACACAAATCGGCACTAATCGTTCACGTTTTCGCCATAAGACCTGATTCACAGCCAGCGGCGCTTCTTTACGGCATTGTTCGTCCATCCGGCGGCGGATCAGTATCTTAACTAGCCTCGTGCCTGGTAGCTGGCTCCCGGCTGTACTGAGCTCGTTCAAGACGTTGTTTAACTCGTGCTCGCACTACGACTACGACTACGTGACGGCAGTAAACCAAACGTCCGTATAGGATAGGAGCAACTTGGAAAACGTTTAGATCCAGGGACGATAGCCTAGGCCCTAGAGACTGGTCGAGGTGCGAACAGATGGGATTGGTGCAGAGAACGCGCCCGCGAGCTAACACTCAGATCCGATTACGGTACTGCGCTCAAAAGATATTGATGTGACGGCTACAGATTTCCTATGAGGTATCGAGTGTTAACACGTGCACGGCGATTTAAACCTTCCCGGGGAATCCTATACCGATGCATTAGCAACTTCAAATGGGAAATAGACGCTTGCTGATTTGTGAGTTTGTGCTGGTTCTCTCTCTCTCTCTCTCTCTCTCTCTCTCTCTATAGAAGGAATCTTCCCCAAAGTATTTTCGCATCTTCCAATTAAACTGAACTAGGAAACCCTTGCAAGAGTAGAGGTCACTTTCATTAATATATCGTTCTAAATTCATTAGAATATGTAAAATACACCTGAAATCATCGCTACAATCATCTTCAATCATCTTCAATCATCTTACAATTATATACTTGAAATCACCTGTAATTATGTACTCTGGATAAATTATGTACCAGTACTATTAGATTTGTATATTACTGTATATAATTACTAATTGCAGTATACTATTGTAATTACATCTATAATTAGTGTATGGACCACCCCTGTAATTACGCATATTGTCATTATAATAAAGGCGAAAAAATGTCTTTTTTTTTGTTTTATAAAAATAGGTGGAGAGGTTAAAATTCAAGGATAATTGAATGATTGAAAAAAATTTGAAATTCTAAAGCAAACAAAATTTGTAAACTACCCTTACTCCACAAACGATCGTCACAGAAACTTTTTGCACGTCACAGCGATCATTTTCTTTTTAAAATACTTCGTGTCACTGTTTTTTTTTTCATGCAATTTTTTCTCTCTGGTTGCCCTTCAACTGCCTAAAGATGTTCGATTCGGAGTTCAGAAACGCTTACTCTTCATAAAGATAATCAAAGCTGCTGTTAAAAAAAGAGAAGGGATGAAGTCAAAGGCACTCGAGGAGGCTTCGATCGTCAAGAGGACAATCGCTCGTCAACCGGCCGTCAAAACATCCCCCAAGGATCCGTGGCAAATCAGATTCTCCCAGGGCAACGAGGCCAAAAAGAGAATTCTAGTTGAGCAAGTTGCCCTACCACGACAATGTGTGACCGCAAACAAACGAGTGGCAGCGATAGGGGGCGCCAGAACGCATTCAAGATTGGACAGAATATCATTTGTCACGTCTTTCACGGTCTCTAATGACACGCACTGCTTTTGAGTTTTGGACGCCTTCTTCTTATTCCAACGGGCACCTGGCACCGACTCTTTATTATTCCCTTCCGTTTTCTACGTCTCACCTCACTTTCTTTGTCTCCTCATATCTTGCGTCGAACTTGAACAACGACGGTTGAATTCGATTTGTTAGGATTAAGGAAAAGGGTCTTGATGCTTGATTGCAAGATATACATACAGACCGGAAGGCTTCCGTAACGAATATTACATCAACCCAGATACATCTTTAATTCATAAACGTGCTGAATTTAAGTTTCAATATAAAGGACAATAATAATTATCAGATTCAATATCAATATATTCAACATATGTATATAACACAGCAAACTTAAGCAAAAAAAATATTGAACAAAATTGTACATTTTGCATAAAAGCATGCGATGAGAATATATGTATGTTTTTAAGAAAAGGAAACATGCAAGGCAATTATTTCTGGTTAATAATTGCACCTCGTGCAATATGTAATTGAAATTGGTCTGTCCGAGAACAAATGTATGCTCATCCTTATCCTCGGAAGGCATAATAATTGTTCCTTGAACGATATCGTATAATTTGAGATTGAATGAGCTAAAGTGACCTTTATGGCCATTTCGGGCGGGCTTTGGTCAAGCATCCTGCCCACTCCCACGCAGCAATCGCTAAGAGAAGTATTTTTAGCTACTCCTATTATTTAGCCTTTCGTATAAAGGCTGCAGAGCATATAGTGCTGAGAGCATACCTCTGAGCTGGCATGATTTAAACTTATTGGGTGCCATATTCGTGCTCTTAAGACTCTGGCTCGCACACACCCTTCGGCATGCATTCGCACGCGATTGCCTGTCTTTGGTAGTTGCTGCAGTTAGCCATAAGAGCACGCCTTTTGCAACTGGTAGCATACCCTTAAACCTTACTTTTTATATTCCTACAATATCCATTGCTACAATGTCCTTCGAGCTGCAATTCAAGATTATTATATAAGAAAAGAAAAATAAATCGGAGGAGACGATTCTGTTTAAATACGCAGAGTATCAGTTCAATTCTTCCTTTGTCTAAATCAGAAACTAATGGGAAGATAATTTACGAGAATAACAACAAAAGAGCAAATGGACATTAAATAAATAATATGCATTGCAATTTCTGAAATTTCTGAAAGAACTTTTTTTCATACAGCTAAACATTGTTTTGAATGTATATTCTAGTTTCGAGGAGCAATAAATAATGATCTAAATAAGGAATTTTGCATAGATTTGCTATAATGAAGGGAGAACGAGCAAACAAGTTGTCCGCTACACTTTGCTCGCCGACGACACAAGCCCAACTCGTGGCCCGCAATGCACCGTTTGGGCCATAAAAGCAGGAGTTATGGTTATTTAAAAACTTATTGGCCCGCCCGTGCGCTGCGGTTTGTACGGAGGGCGAAACGCCGTGACCTACCTGAGATAAATCAAAGGATATTAAGACCGCTCGCGGGAGTTCTTAGCTGAATGCATTACTGAGAGGCAGAGGGCTCCCATAAAACTATCCTTGCTTTGCCGTATAGAACTTGGGATCTTCAGCATTGCTACTTTGCAGCCTAATTTCCCAATCACGATATCAGTTCCCACTAGTGGTGGTAAAGGGCACAGTAACTCACGCTACAATGAAACCGATGCGTCGTTGGACCCATGAAAACCATGATTTACTTTGAACTAATGATCCCCAATATCTTAATAGAAGCCGCGGCCTTGTGGTTATTTCTACAAATGAAATGAACTTTGTTATTGTATGAATAGTAAATATACAATTAATTGCACGACTGGTTTGTTTTATAAATTCTAAAGTAAAGATAGGAAGGTTGAAACAAGACTTGGAAAAGAGATTGGAAAATTATTTTAGAATGGAACCGGAGGTTGAAAAAGGGGTTTAAATAAAAGAAAATATTCAAGCTTTTACACTTTTCAAGATTAAAGTTCGTGAAAAATAGGTTATTCCAAATTTCAAAGCAATAATAACTATTTTATAATAGTAACTATTTTTATAATAATAACTAGTTTTTAGGCTGAATTTCAGTCTTAAGTCTTGTTTTTAGATTTCTTAGTCTTAAAACAAGACTAAAAACTGATTTCAGCTGTAAAAACTTTCAGTCCTTGTTTTTTCTGTGTAGGAATATCTCAGGTTATAGATAGCGTTCAAAGTTCATGCTTCAGCTTATATATACTCGGCGCGAACTTTCAAACCCTTTGCGATTCATTCATAATCCTTCAAAGGAAGTTGACAGTAAATATATTGACTTTCTAGCATGAAGTTTCTTCTTGATCATATTCGTTGGATCGCGTGAAAATTGTGACGGTTCGAAATGATCGAGAAGAGCATAAGGGAGGATCGACTTAGGGATTATAGTTGTACCGCAGGGCTTCCAAGGTGGGAAAGACTATCGGATAGAAATGCATGCGAGACAGCAGTTGCCAAGCAGGGCTCATTTTGATTGATCAGGCAATATAACCTGGTCGCCCCCCGCGGTTTATGCATTACTCGTCCGACGTGGAAAAATGGCCGGATTGAGATGCACTCATTAATCCTCCTCATCGTCTTCTTCTCTCCTAGAGGCATTCGTGCGACCTTCGTGCGATCCACATTCGGGCTTGCCTTGCCGCAGTTAAGCACAAATTACATCTGAGATCTATATTAGAGTTTGAGCTCGGCATACGATGTAACGAACCTACATAACGAGCAACGGATCATCGAGAAAATCCTCCGAGCGACGGAAACCCCGAGTGGATCATCCATCATTCTTTTACTACATGTGAATCCTCAAGTTAGAACATTGTACAATATACCAAATATACATTGGTACACTGAATATTGGTACGCTTATCATAATAATAATTAACAAATATTTTTTAATCTTCTTACAAATTGGAAGAAGATATAGAAGGATGAGTTACCCTAATGTCATGTACATATAGCAAGTTTGAGAGTATTGGGACGAGACGCATATGTTGTATTTCGATCATTAGTCAAGAACTAATATCGACAGAGTGGACTTGGCTGACGTGAGAAGGAAATAATCTACCTGCGCTTAAGGATCTGAACCACGCCCACAAGGACGACAAAAGGGACCGCGTGTGAAAGTCCTGGTGAAATGGGTCCTTTGTGCTTGAGTCAAAACGTTTGTCGTTTTTAGGATCAGCATAGGATCTTCACTTTCTTTTATTCTCTCGTGAAATTGTATCGACTTCGTTTTCCTTCGAATCATCAGGACTTGATGTCGAGCGGATTCGAAATCTTGTCATGGAAGTGAATACTGAATCCCTTTTAGGATAGGAGAGCTTGTTCAGGAAGTCACGTGCATCCTAGCCAGAGGTCGAGGTGAGCACGTTAACCGACCACGTGGCTTCGATAATTGCAGGGTTTGCTCCTTTTTTTATTTCTGCTTCTGGCGGGACATTCGTAGTAGCGAATAAAAGCTTAATTTTGATTTGGAACCTTATAATAATTTCGAGGTTTTTGTGCTTTAGATTTATAAATATAAAACGTATAAAGTATAAAACGTTGCTTTTGAATTTGTCACACCTGCTTTTCATTCACCGGAACGAGGATTTAGAGTAAATTACTATGCAGAATATAATGTCCTAAAACTTATTTCCTTAGTTTCTTTATGATGGCTTTGTTAATCACCAACGACAAAATTTCCTATGTCCTGCATTGCACGTGTTTGCAAACGATATCCAGGCAAGTTGCAAGCGAGCACGCGTGAAATCATTTTATTCGAATAATCAGTGGGTCACGTCACGGGAAGACGAGCAGACATATGTTTTAAATTATAAAAGTGTCAATGATGAGTAAGATAATAAGCGTCAACCGACATCATATTTTTTTCAACGCCATTAGGTAAACATAACAAATTATATTTTTCCTAAACCGGATACCCTTACTTTTAATTTTTAATGTACATATTTTTGTTCTATACCAATTTTGTCTCTACCAAATAATTGCAATACATATCTGTCAAAACTTCTGATTGATCTATTAATTTCATTCTCTAATCATTTGTATGAACCTTATATTACATTTTTATAAATGATTTTGAATTCTTTCAAAATGTAGTTAATTATTTTTCAACATTCAACATCCTGAGACACTGGTTGACACTGCTCTATTTTTTGCGGATTGATAATCAATGTAAACCAATAAGAGAATTGATGCAGAATAAATTCTGCTGCAATTTGATTTGCGGTCACGACGACCGAGTGGGCCAGGATACATAAGGGACGTTAGCATCGGAGGATGATCGGAACTTCGAGAATAATGATCCAAACTCATCGCAAGATAAGTTCCCTCTGATTGATCTGATTAGTCCAGCCGGAGCAACCCGACCGGCAAATGATCCAACCGATCTCAATCAGCTTCTGAATAAAATAAAAATATAAAACGGTTCGCCTTTACCCGCACTCACTGCAGCCTCCCACGTCGAAGCGAAATTTCTGGTTCAAACAAAAATGCCGCATGCTTCATCATCCATGGATACGAAATTGCTATAATATCGTAATGTAATTTTAGTTCACAAAAATTGCTCGATGTCTTAATTCGCAAGTCTTTATATTCCTTTCATTATATATGTATATACCTATGGCAGGCATTTAAAAATATGACCATGTGTCTATCTTATAGTTATCATTGTTGTTAACCAACAGACTAATGATTTAGCTTTTCACATAACCAGTAAAAAGTATACGCTATTATACTTTTCCACCTGACTAAGAGTGACGGTCATTCTTCCTTATTCATAAATCATTTAGTCAGCAAATCAAAAACGACATCTGCTTATATATGAAGTTTGACATTTTAACACCTACGCATTTTTGCATGTGTCCATTTCATAGATGGTTATTTGATGCTAGAATGTAACCACAGAATTATTACTTCGGTTTCAGTATAAACATATAAAGCCAGCAAAAAGTCATAAATCCAGAGTTATGTCCTATTAAATTCTTTGAAATATAAATAAGAATGAAACGACTGATGTCTTTTCATAGATCTTTAAGTCGTATATACCTTAAGTGTTCGATGCGCCTATTTACGCTGAAAGGATAAAATTAATCTGCTATTGACAGCAGCAATCTCATCTCTTCAAATCCTCGTGAAAATCGATCTCAAAATGTTGCGCGTCTGCAATAAAATTATTCACCAAGAAGGGAAACTTTATACCACACGAAAAGTAGGAAATAATTTTGAATATTATATTCTTCATTATTATGTAAATATAGTAATAATAATTGCGAATATAATTAAAAACTAGTGTACAACCAATAAATCAATTATCATCTTTCTAACGAACATTCCCGTTCCTTGAACAGAGTACTCTTTCCGATTAAGATCACTCTTGAAATAGTAGAAGAGCGTCGAAACTGGGACAACCCGCATGCAGAAAGGAACAATAGCCTTGAGAGCAAACTATGCATACGCACGTTCGAATAATCAGCCATGCCTAAAGGTATAATGAGTGTCTTAAACTCGCCGAAAAAGTTTTGACTTCTCGTTCAGTTTTTGATCTCAGAGTACAAGAGGGATCTCAATTGATGAGAATGATGAGACTGCTCGTGAAAAAGGCATGCCTTTTCACAATTTCCTCGTGTTACGCTGAACCAGCAATTTAAGAAGCACAAAGTGTTAGGCTCTTTATAGCTATCAGTGAATTTTGTCATTTGGTCAACGACTCTTCAGTCTTGAACCGAATGCATGGCGTGGCGCTCTGACTAGGAAGCGTACAGGTAACACGTCTGGAGAACACTCCAAGCAAAGAAAATGAGCGAATGATTGCACAGCTCGCAAAACCCATGGACATTCAAGTAAACACGCACCGAGATTGTTAGCGCCAATCCAAGAACCGCGACAGAAAGAAGCAGAACCTTTAGTAATTAAACGTTTCCCGAGAAAACGTTAACACTATAATGCCGTTTGCAAATAAGGCGAGGCACTCTGCGCTCTTTGTATTTTCAGACAGATTTAGAGAGTATAAGAAAACTGAAATAGAAAAGAGTTTTTCAACTATCTGAAAATCTGCTTCTTTAGAAGAAATGAAGACAGCTATCGCATAAATCACTTTGACTGGTACCAAATGAGGCCCTTATTAGGTTTTCAGTTTAAGAAAAGAGGACAATTCCAAGTGTTTATATCTCCTTATTTTGATTAGCTTCCCCAACAATTGCTGAAGAATCCGAGTTCCAGGTGTATACCGTACTGGTAATTAATCTCTTTGACGTTTCTCCACGCAAAAGTGTCTGGTAAACAAAAGAAAAACAGGGTCTGAGGAAACAGAGTCGTTTCGCAGTGCGACAGGTAGAAGAGTGTCTGCTGCTGCGAGTACGAGGCAATAAGTGTCCGTCAGGGTGGTCTGAGCGCCTACTTGTGATCTGTCCAACCTTCTTCAGGTTCTTTACATTTTCGAGTCTGAAATATTCTTACGTCTAAATTTTCACGATCACTCATTTATAATCTAATCTAGAGCATTTTTCAAATACAACTATGTATACGTAGTGACATCGCTGGAATACAGTAACATCGAAGACTAGTAACGTCATCTTCTCGGTCATCCTCATGTTGAGTCTCAAATAACTTTTCAAGTCACTCTCGTAGATGGCTAAATTCAATGTTTGCTCCCGCGATACTCGTATCTATAGACTCAATGTTAACTATATATATATATATATATATATGTGTATATACAGGAACAAAATAAGTATGTACGAACAACCAAAGTGCAGGGCTCTTCTTCCGTCTTGCTTTACCGTTGGCAATCGCTCATTTGGGATCATGGTATATCACGCTTCATATAGAATGGCCACAGGTCGATGAAATATTGACCCTTCGATGCTCAAAGTGAAGTATTATTGCTGACCAGAAGATCGACAATTTCAACGCCGTTGGCAGCAATGATGAATCCAATCATAATTTAGTTACATCTTATTAGACTCCTACCGCGCCGGCTCACCGTGAGACCGCCTGGTAACATCCTTAATCCACGAAATGCATATCTCCGAGCACTGCTACCCCTTTACTCTCGTTCCCCTCCCTCTCCCACAGAGCACTTCCTTTCCTCTCGAGCAAGGATCTCTGACGCTCAAGAAAATCGATTCATCGTTATTACTTTTTTCTGGAATGTTGAAATTTTCACATTTTGATCTAATAACCTTGAAATAAAAAATAAAAAAAAACAAATAAAGAAAAGGAAACAATCGAAAAGTTAAAAACTTGTCCGATTAACAAAAAAGATGACAGAATGGCAAAAGAAATATTATAAATAAAAAATATACACTGAAGATAGCCTCATTAAAATACAATATACGACTCGCATATAATCCTAAAACAATAAGGAAGATATCAATTTTCGAGAACATAATTCTGTTGAATGAAATCCAGGTAACCTTCGAAAATAGATTTCTTCCTTTCTTCGCCGAGAGTAAAGGCTCGTTTAAAAAAAATGGATGACTCGACACTTATGTAAAACGGGTATAAACGTTCGTTTTGTTGGTCGAATTAGCCCAGTTGGTAGGTCGTGGCTTTTGGGGGGTTCTCTCCTTGGCTTTCATTCGTTTCTTGGCCTGAATCACAACCAGTCATTCCCTGCGGAGGACCTTCGCTTGCGGCCTCTTGTCTGGGTCAGAGCTAGGGTGATTTTTGCATGTCACGTGTACAAACGGGCGCATTTCTCAATGCACGTCGTTAGCCTCTTGTGAGGAATAAGGATGAGTCGAACTCACGTAACTATACGCCCAAGATCCTTGCTCTTGATCCACCTCTTGATATACCAGGGTTATAATTTTACGAATACCAGTCGCAATTCAGAAATTCAGACCCACCCTTAACGCACGATGACTCTGACAGACAGATCTAGAAACTTGAATCCATGAGTCATCATCAATCTCGATGCCAACCCATTTTTCTTCAACTAGATTGATCTATGATCGATACATGGTATAAAAAAGAGGCATGTATTTCGTTCGTTAGCGAACGTATTGTTAGTTGTATTTTTACTGCGGCTATTTGGATTTATGTGTCAAGAAGGTATTCAATTTTATTATTTATTTCAATTTTTTTATTTATTATTATTTTAAATGCCTACAACGCTTGAAATTATATAACGTTCAACCATGAAATTTTACATTATTATCTCTTAATCAAAATTCAAGGAAAAATCGGCACATTTCCTGAATTTGAAATACAACACTACCGCGAAAAGAAGAAACGACGAGTCTCGCTGCTCTTCACGCCTATTTCTGACAACCTCACTGACAAATCTGGGCAAAACTAACGGTAACAGGTAGTTAAGAGCACGGGGGGTGACACCCCTTCTACTTTTTAACGTTTTTACGACTTAACCCATATTTTTAGCTCTTGAGGAAATACGGGTTCTAGAAAAGCTTTCATCTGTCCCCATAAAAGTGCAAGAACCGTGCCATTTTAAATTTCGAAGGAAAACTGCATGACAAATTTCATAGGAAGTCGAAGAAATGACAGAGAAAAGAGATAAGGGAAAAGGTAGACTGCTACGAACACAAGTGTATAGGTATACCGTTGCGAAAAAGATGAAGAACCGTTAGACCCTAAAAACATCGGGAGAAATTTTTACGTCCGCCACTAACAGGTCCAAAGGGATCCAACGATGCCCGAAATTTTTCCTTTTACACGACCCCCTGTCCCGTACAATCAGCGTGTAAAATAATTTTGTCCGGAAATATAATACACGAGTTTTACTAATCGTAAAAAACATATTACTTCAAGTGTACAAAATTTATACGCATTTTTGCGTTTATTACTCTTTGGGCTATATTTTTTCCAAGGTCACATGAAGATATTAAAAAAAATTTTATATCATTTTGATGGGGTTGAAGAAGTTGTTTAAATTATGTTTATCGCAGGTGTGAAACAGAAACATTCTTAATTTTAGTACATTTTTAAGTGTAACATATATGTGAAGGTGAAGGAAATAAAAAATTTTTATTACATGCACAATCTCATAACATTGATATTTTTTATTAAGCTCGCTCTAGATAATAACTTAGTTTTAAACATTTACGCAGAAAGGAAGAGCTTAAAGAATGCAATGAATTTAAACTACAAATAATAAATTATACGCTTTGTATAGAATTCTTATGTATACAAATATTTAATTTAAAAACTAGAATAATACCTAACAGTGTTTAAATACTTTGATCTTTCCACCACTCGGATTAACGAAATTTAATTTTAGAAAATCAGTATTCTCATTTAATCTTATTTTCAATTGCATGCGTATCAAAAATTAAAAATGTTGAGTTTTAGAATATTAGAGTGATGTAACTAACTACATATGTACTCTACTATTCTATTTGGTTCAAGTATAAAAGCTATAAAGCTACAGAAAAATTAAAAACGGTTTTTTTCAAATTAAAATTTTAAACTAATAAAGTTGTAAAAAAATCTTGTTCACACTGAAGTCTCTATTTCTATTACATATGTTTTTACTCCCCCTCGCTTGCATTCGTTTTTATTTCTATTTATTATGTTGTATTCTTCAGCCTATAGTAAAATTACCAATCTACAAAGACTATGTGTGAACACAGGTCATAATCGATCCTTTGATTGCAAGTCGTAAGGATTCAGTATGGTTTCTGATGGTTTTCAAAGTTTACCTGAGACAACTTTACAAATCCTGCAGTATTTGTTGGGTTGGGACTGCTACCTACTTTATACATACAGCAACAAGTTGCAAAATATTATGGTGCAGGTCCATTAAGAAGCTTAGTATTGTAAATATAGATTGTTCAGTTTTACAGCAGAGGTTATATTTAAAAAAAATATATAAAAATACTTGAGAAAAAAAAAGTTAAATAAGTTCTGTCTGAAATTTGCTCGGCCCTTTTCAAGGGCACGTTAAAAAAATATACATAAAACGAATCCAGGAAATAAAACCGTGTTTCAGCTTTGAAAGAAATAAAGTAAAAAGGGACCGGCGATCTTTAGCTCTCCTGACCCTCAATAAAAAGAACAAAAAAAAATTCTAAAAGCGTGTTTTTTTTAGCTTTAGATAAGATTGGTCTTCTTTCTGAAAAATTTCTGATGTTTCCAAATATATTTTACGAATTAAAACCTTTTTTTGGTTGCTTTATACAAGAATCGAAAACAGCTGGTGCTCGGCTTTCTATCGTAATGTATCGCCCACACGACGATGTCCGCGTAACGGCAACAACCTGAGAATGTCGCTGAACAATAAAAGTTTCTGCTCGTGAATTTTATGGTCCACATCCTGCCCCCAATCGGTCGTCGAAAGTCGCAAAAGGATATGGACGTATAAGAGGTGCGATTTCGCTCAGAGGAGAAACGAGTTTGACTACCGAACTTCGAAAATATTTATTGGCAACGACCTCGTCTCTGCGAAAGCAAAAGTGATAAAAGATGACAGAAAATATAACAGAAAATTTTTTTGCAGAAATTGCAAAACCGGTTGGATGATGGTTTACTTCATTATAGATTGTTAATAGAAGAATTAAAGTCTGAAAAGCAAAAATACTCGAGATGATATTTATTTTGGAATAAGTAAAATGTTTACTTTTTCTATTTTATAGCTTCAAGTCGAGGATTCCTTTCACACCTTCTTTCCAAGAAGCGTATATTCTCACGGTTTCCCTCACTTCCCAAGTCGCCTCAAATTGATGATAATTTCGACCAACTGTCGCTCCATTTATCAAGTGCATCCTGTGGTTTTGGAAACTAATCAAAACGAACTCTTTTTATTTCCTATGTTCTAAAATTAGTACGAACAGTATACAAAAATTGGACAAATTGTTCAAAAATTAATAATTAACAGAAAATTTAATTATTGATGACCAGATCGACCCTCTAACATTTTTTAAATATAGTTTTCAAGCCATAAAGCAAAAATTTTAGGTAAAAGTAATAAAATATAAGATTAAGATTTATGTCTTCTTCTATAGATAAAGAAATGAATGGTATATAAGGAAGGTAAAATTAAAAGTCTTTTAAAGTCTTCAACAGTTCTATTTGATTTACAAATAACCAGTCATTACAAGAAATTTTCCGGTCAACATGAAGGGTTACTCCGTTCTATTTTTCCTGCTGGCAATTCTATCTATTGCATATGGTTCGTCCGAATCTTCATCATCATCATCAGAGGAGGAGGCACCAGGTAAATTAAATCAAATTCATTTTATTTTTTAACATTTTAATTTCTGTTCAACTGATACATTCAGGATTATTTTTATTTTTTTTATTTATGTTTCAAGGTAAATTAAAAAAAAAACATTATGCAAAGTTTAATTTAAACTGAAACAGCGAAAGTATAAGAAAGATCTAATTCCTTCCGTAAATTGTTCCTTTGTTTTTATCAGGTTTTTATTTTTCTTTTCAGAGTGTCCCTACTGTTAAATTGATGACATCACAAGTGGATATCATTCTATTTACGTATGCAACTAAACTCATTGCAGAGATAGTCCACTAGAAAATTTATAACTGCAACTAAAAATGAATATGTAATTCCTGCTCTTGAAAAATAAATTTATGAATTAAAATTTATTTACGATAATCATTTCTTTTCTCCTTTTCTAGATAGAAATACCTAGATTTTTGTCATTCAATTAAAGTAAAAAATTATTTTAAATGAATATATAAATTTCTTTTAGTGAAAATGAACAAAAAACATTTCCTTGAAAAGAGAAATAAATGTATGTACTTCGAAACCCAATGTGTTATGGGATTTCGCGTAGAAGCAAAGAGAAGCGTGCGAATCTGTGAAGAAATATAATTCAATGAGGTTGACTCTTGAATGGGGGCCGGACTCTTGTAAAGCTGCGCGAGCGGAACCCTGTTCGACCCCCGGCTTGGCTGAATGGGCGGTTCATACGTGGCTAAAAAATCGAATTTATCGGATAGAATTCTGTGTAATATAAACCATTGCCTGGCGTACTTATATAAAGGTCTTTACAAGTGTGCAGTCCACCATTGGGCGCGAAACAATTGACCGCTTGATTAAAGAATCGGACCTCCTAATGGCCATCAGCCTTCGGTCAATAAATACTCCATCTCGTTGGGCCTGATGCCCAAGGGTTATTACTAAGATCGTTACATCGTCCACAGGTTGTTGCCCACATTTTAAATGTGCATTGACACACAACACATAACTGCTGCTTAGATATTGACTTCCTAACGATTTCATTGTAATTATGTACTCGCAGACCTTATACAATTCGCAACAGCAAAACGCCATTCCAGCTCCAGATTTGAATAAAGGATGACCTCCTCCAAGAGTACTGACCTTTTCTTTGAATAATTCTCGAATTTTTATACGTTTTGCAATGTTGAAGTTTCAATGGAAAATCTTTATTTATTGTACTCATAGAATTAAACACTTATATGGGCATCTACAGTTTCTATAAACTCTGATGGATATTTCTTATTAATTCTAGCAATATTTTTAAATATTTTTACAAAGTTCATTTTTGTGGAAAACCAGTAAATTTTATACATACCTGGATTATTAACCAATGCACAAAGCCCGGATAATACGGACTACTCTTCCGCTACAGCTCGGATAAGACGGGTCAACTATGTTCTACTGTATATTATTAATTTTAATTTATTGTCAAAGTGATAATTTTACTCAATTCTCTAAAAATGTCTTTTAAATGGCAACCCACAATGAACCAAAATCCTCAATCATAATGATGAGTCGTACATTAATGTCTATTTCACAACATCGATATAGGTATAACGATTTTTCTTGCCGGTTTTTCTTCTCCATAAATATTGTCGTCCAACATATAACATGTTCGCAGTTCTTTCTCAAAGAAGTTAAACGTTACTTATAAACACCTGAATGTCGAAGTAGAGGAAAATATGCGTCTTATTGCAACTTTCTACGCATTCAATATATCGAATACAGGAGTATTCTCTTAATGTTTCAACTCAGTAGTTATAAAAAGGTATATATATATATATATATATATATATATATATATTATTACAAAATATATGCAACTATATAAATTAGTATGGGTATCGAATTATGCAGATTATGAAATCATAATAGACGCAAAGAAGAAGATGATAAAGTATAGAAGAGAAAATGTAAAGACGAAGAAAAATAGAAGAAGAAGAAGAATTCAAGAAGAAGGGAAGGCGAGGAAAAGGAGAAGGTGATGAAAAAGGAGAAGATTTTAACAAAAAGAAGATATAGACGATGGATAAGAAGAAATAGGAGAAGAAGAGGCTCTATCGTTGATCTTGAACTAACACCTTTCAGGGCATATTCCGCCATTTATTACGGAGAGCAAGGTGTTCAAATACATAATTGCGCAAACGCTGCGAGATTGCCTGCATACGAAGTCATCGGCAATCATTCTTGCGAGGAGCACGTCCATCTCCAGCATTTATGTACACGTTGGATGCTGCATCTTGTGTGCGTCTACTGCTATGTCATTGAAACTGTATTGTATATATTGTATGCGCTCCCGCGTGCGATCTGCAAGAGAAGGACGGAAAAAAATAAGTGACGTTGGTACTTGTCATTTCCAACCGATAGATAGCATGGTCGTGCCCATTACGGTTGCCACGACTATAAATTATTGGAATGAGTCTATCACGTCGGACCCAGACTCCGTGACGGGGATGTGAAATCGGCACGTCAAGATTCAACGCGTTATGTCAAACAACAGATTTATTTAAAAAACATAAGACATTGTCAACTTTTGAAATGTTTAAACTCTTGAATATCTTGAAATTGGACAGAAAAATCGAGATCAATCGAGCAAGATTCTTGACTTCTTCCAAATTCAAATAAAAAATTTTAAATAAATAGGTTCTTTTTGTTTTATGACTTTTCAATTCATGTGAAAAAAAAGGAATATAACATCAGAATCTGCAAACATTTAAAAGTTGAAATATAAATGCGATAAACATTTTAATTTCAAAAACATGCATCACATATTATTTTTACAACCTGATTTACAATTTTTATCAAGAAACATTTTAAACTATTTATCTGGAAAAATAAATTCTGAAGTTCATAAATTTAATATGATTTTTTTAAAATAAATGGTTTTAAGAGATTGTCTTGACCTTGGGTTGATACCTGAAAAGTTTTGACGTGTCTTACCGCTGTTTATAAAACAAAATGAATATTTTTTCTTAACAGTAGAGAAAAAATATCAATCTCGTTTTTTTATTATCAAATCTTGCAATAGATCTCTATTAAATTCAAACAAAGTAACTTAGCGAGGGAGTATATATATAATTATCAACCTTGAAAGAATCTTCCGTCTTAGGATCACCAGACTTCACTTCGCTGATTTCTATGAATCAAAAATTAATTACTTTAGAATTACTTTATACTCCTCCAATACATTACATATATCTCTGAAATTATTGTGTAATTGTGAAGAAGATTCTAGCATGTAATTTTAATGTGCAGACAAAGGAATCAATAAAAATTATATCGAATTCACATAATAAATGTGACTGTATTTATATTTTTAAATTGATTTCATTCTGATGAGATCCTTCTGTGGTAATGTCATCTCTTTAAGGTTTAATAAATTGATAGGTTTATTTATAAATACATCTAATATAAATCGAGTTTAAATAGCGATTAGAGCCTATAAAGTATATATATATATATATGTATATCCTTGAGCTGTATAGTGGATGGTTCATACATCATACAGGAGGGCAGTCTCTCAATATCATATTTTCTTGCATGTGACCACATATACGTGTGATTCCAATTAACATTATCCTAGATATGAGATGAGCTGCTAGGAATTTCCATATTCCACATTATAAGGTTAACGCGTAAGGTGTGATCAGTGATCATCTTTTCTCTAAGATCGTCGATCGCATGATAACGTCTATCTGTCACCTTGAGTACACATCACGCACTTGTCTGCTAGAATTTTTCTCTTCGAATATATACAAATCACGGATCATCGAGGAGATTCCACGGAAATATATTGGAAATGAATGATGAGCGGATTTGTAATTAGCGCATTCAGATGCTGGCGCTGATGATTATCAGGATTATTTGCAATAATCGATTATTGGTTTGCGTATGAGAGTTTATTATCTTTTTTCATCATGTATAGGGCAATTAATGGTTTGTCAGAGTATTTTATTGATTTCTGGATTTTTATCGGTTCATCAGGTTTTCTTATAGGTCACGCGAATGGTAAAGAGTTGATTTTTCAAGGTCTGAAAGAAGATATCAGAATAATGAATTAATATCAGTTACTCTGTTTGTTATCTTTAACATAATATTGCAGTTTTTCATTCTTGCTTGGAGGATTTTTGAAGGACAGGAAGATATCGTTTTCGAAGTTATCGCAAGGTTTCTATATCAGTGAGTACATGGACCACACGCGATGAAAAGAGCAGGTTGAAAGTAGCCTTTATTTTCAAAGAAAACATTATCGTAACACCCGACGCGTCCATATAACGATGAATGCCGGCTGGTTTGCTGGTGCGTGCATTGAAATAATATTTTACTATTTGCATGCAAGCATGCGATAGTATTCAAGAACGTGGACCGTCGGATCACGCGTCGCTCATTGACGTGCAGTGATCGAAAAAGTCACAGCTACAATACATTTTTTACTCGACATTAAACTTGGGAAGAAAATTCCGAAGTGTTTTTTTAAAGAACTAAAATAAAAATAAAATAAAATTCGACCAAGAAAAATTGGGAAAACAATTACTTCTATGATTGTCCCACAGAAAACCACACATATGTATATTGTAATACAATACGAGTGGTTAATAAAACATAAATGGTCCGAATATATTTCATCGTCAAATCTATAAATAAATCAAAATTCGGCTATTCTTTCTCTAAAGATTTTCTCAGGGGCAGATCTACTATCAATCTTTCATAAATCAAAAGTTCCTATAGGGGTGGATCTATCTCTTTCTTGATGTTCCTGGATAAACAGCTAGAATCGACAATCTCCAAAGTTCAAGAAGACCACAGAACAGATTTTGGACGCGTGTAAAGGTGTCACCGATCCTAAGAACTACTCGGTCGCGTTCCTCTGCCTTTTATAAAATATATAGAAGTCGTGCGGCAACTCGAAGAGGGTATATAATTTATTGGTTTGCCATATACGTGACTACCCGACTCATTTTCGAAAGAACTGAGACGATCGTTCATTCTTCTTGGCTACTCAACAAGAAGCAGATCAAGAGAAGAAAACTGTAGGGTGGGATATGAAAAAAGAGAGAAAAATGAGGGTGAGAACGAGAGGTGGAGAGTGGACGAAAAATAGAGGCAGAACTGAGCCACTCGAAGAAGGTGTCACGAGGCATTCAGGAAAACCAAAACATCTATTCTCATTCGGCACTGACAATAACGACCCCGTTGATCGGCTTGACAATAGAGAGAATGACCCTGGTCCAGATCCCAGATAAATTTCGCATTATTTGAAGAGATCGGTGGACCACGTGAACTGGACTCAGTCGCGAGTTCTCTCTTAGGAAGAAGCACAATAGACGAGGTCTCCTTTATTCTCGTAATTGTCCTGCTCGAAGGCTCTCTAGGAGAGACACTTATTTATCGCAATTGCGAACGAATAGACCCCCGGCTGTCTTTCAAATCGCTGACGCGCTCCAAAGAAGCCGATACATGCTTTTAACATCAGCGACTATTATCGATCTGAAATATGCTATCCTATTCTGTTATACTCACTTTTACGATAATAAAAACTTTAAATTTTATTTATATGACGAAAAATATTGATTTTAATAGATTTTAATATCTCATTACGATTTCTTGTTGCGTGCCGCAAAAGCCAAATTTGGATAGACCCTTCATCGACCTTCGAGCCCTTGATCGTTGATTGCATTCATTCAACTAGCGAGGCATAAGGGAAGAAACTGTTTTCTTCTGATCTGATCGTCGCGATTAATCACGTCTGCGAGTCACAATCGTTAGTAATCTGTATCTCGCATGTGAGCAAGTGGATCCAGTTTAGGTTCATTTTTAAACGGATTGGTCTCCTAATTCATTGAAGATATTCCGTCCACTTGGTACGGTAGTTTTCTGGCATCAATTCATAACAATTAGGTATTAACGAGGTCGTGATGAATGGGACATTAGATAACGCCAAACAGTGGCATTCATTTCTGCTCTCACAATTCCGAGAATCTGCTGCGCCTACGTAACCGTAAACGTGACTGTGAAAGAGATATTTCAACGGTTTGTGAAAAATAGTCGCTAAATATTGATACAAGATGTCACACATGGATATTTTAATGATACAGGTAAATCGAAAGATTTCAAATGGAAGTCTAGTTTGGCCTTGATCAGGTGTTAATTAGTTTTCCCCACGTGAAAAAATATTGGGGCTCTAGTCCAGTCCAAACTAGATCGCCTAATTTCTTATGTGAAGCTGATCAAAAATATAATTTGGTCTAATTACAAGTTTCGTTAGTGATATATTCCAGCAAGATATTGCAAGAAAAAAAATTAGACTCTCAAAATGTCGCGCAAGATTAAGACATTCTCCTTAAATTATTTGTATTTAAAAAAATTTATTGAGAGGTTTTAAACACTATAGCATGCACTTCAGAATTTATCTTTTAGATAAAAATTTCAAAGCAGGCTATAAAAATGTGATGCATCAGGTATACTTATATTAAAAATTATTTGCAAGATACGCACATAAAAAGTTTTTTGTGATAATCCAGTTGTAAAATTTAACAATATTTTATAGAGGATACTAAAAATCTAAAAAAAATTTATTATTTTCCGTTTTAAACTTTCAAAACTAAAAATTTTTGTCAGGTTAAACGATATGTTAAAGATTGTTCTACTATTCATTTTAAAACTTTTGTCACTACGTTTTTTGCTAAAATTTCAGAAATGTATTTAATGTTTATACATTTTTACAAAAAGCGTTTTTTATCTTCAACAAATTCTAATCACTTCTAGTCGATATAAAATGAACCGACTCAATTGCAAAATTTCTTATTAGAAAATTATAAATCGTCATGCATGAAGGATTCAAAAATTGCAACACAAATAGAACGAAATACATATGATAATCTTTATGCATAATCTTTGTTGCTTGAATGACTCGCTGTATTCAATAATTTTATCTTTAATTACGTATAAAATGAATATCCATTAATTAAATGTGGTTTTTAGGCGTAACCGTAAGCGTGAAAATTATAATCTTTGGATAGAGATCGACACATCGCGAGTGATCAGAACCACTCCCACCTTACCCACACTTAAAACAGGAATTACTTTTAAATTACAGAGATAATTGTCATCAGGCAGACAAGAAACGATTATACAAATCATTTCTAATTACTTTCCGCCAATTCCGAAACGGAATTCCTTTATAGAGATTGTTACGAAAAATTATAATTATCAAGAAAATTTGAAAAAAGATAGTGAATAGTTGGAGAAAGGATGCAAGCATCTGTCGCAGATTTTTAAAATAGATTTCTATTTAGGAACGAGATTTGAAGGTCATTAATTTAATATAGCATCGACTCGATAAAGCCCGTAAAATTCTGAGGATCTCGTTATGCGTAACCGAGTACACGGAAGCTGCACAAAAGGAAGGGCGCCTTCAAAGAAAAGGGATTCTTAATCTGACGGCTCACATAAATTCGCGGGAACGAGTCAGTTTTCGGCTCGAATTAATCCTGAGCACGACGAAATGGGATCTTCCAGATGTTCTGCAATTGGCTTTGACCTAGGAATTACATGTGAAATATATTTAAAATTTTTTGGGGTAGTTTTTTTCTAGATAATTTAAATTTAAATTATCACTTTTTCACCCCTATATCATATAAGATTTTTTGAAAAATAATTACAAAAATGCACATTTTTTTATTTTTACCTTTACATACGTAACTAGCTATGACGTTGTATCAATTAACTTTTGTGCTCCTTTAATGAGCACTTTTCTTCCTGGAAGCGAATGTAATTTGCTTCCTCATAGAGTTATTCAAAAATAATTATTGGGAGTCAAAATCGTCAACTTTATGTTAACAATACTGCATCACAAAAAAAATTCAATAAACTTAATAAGAGCAGCGTAAACCTTGGATTTTTACAATTCGATTATATTAGGAACAGTTATTACTTTTGGGTCAAAAATAAAAGTTATGAATAAAATACAACTAAAAAATAAGAAATAAAAATAAATAAGGAAATAAACCATCAACCGCCTGTTACCTAGGGGTGAGTTGAAATTATCTGTAATCTTCATGTAGTAAAAAGTGGTGTCGCTAATATATTACGCCGGATTGAAAGAAATGCTTTTCATTTTTGAAAATTAGTCTCGGCGCTTAAATTAGGGGCTTGCACGCTTGTCCCTAATTTTCGTGATTGACCTTTGAATATAATGGAGATCAAAGGGTCTTTCTCTCCGTTCTTATTAAATTAGAATTACTAAGTATCCGAATCACTTATTTTATTGCGTTTTTTCTTGCTTCATCATCTCATAATATTCATGTGATATAAACATATACAGAAACACTTTTTTATTGTTTTCTTCCAATACTCTTTGTTCCATGTAGTGTTATCAATATAAGTGATCACATGTGTACAATAATAAAAATAAATAATTACTTGATAGCGAGCTTGATAGTAAACTCGATACTACGATAGAAAAATGGTATATAACGAGAACGAAATTCAGAGTCTTCAACAGTTCTATTTGATTTACAAATAACCAGTTATTACAAGAAATTTTCCGGTCAACATGAAGGGTTACTCAGTCCTATTTTTCCTGATGGCAATTCTATCTATTGCATATGGTTCGTCCGAATCTTCATCATCATCATCAGAGGAGGAGGCACCAGGTAAATTAAATCAAATTCATTTTATTTTTTAACATTTTAATTTCTGTTCAACTGATACATTCAAAATTAATTTTCTTTTTCTTTATAGAGCATTATACGTTTCAAATTAAATTTTTAAAAAACCATTGCGCAAAAGTTTAAATTGAAACTGAAATAGCGAAAGTATAAAAAAAGTTCTAATTTCCTTCCGTAAATTGTTTCTTTGTTTTTATCAGGTTTTCATTTTTCTTTACAGAGTGCCCCTACTGTTAAATTGATGGCATCACATGTGGACCTCGTTCTAGTTACGAGTGTAACTACACTCATTGCAGAGATTGTCCACCAGAAAATTATTTCTAACTGCAAATAAAAATGAATTTGTAATTCTTACTCTTGACGAATAATAAATTCATGGATTAAAATTTACTTAAGATAATCATTATTTTCCTCCTTTTCTGGATAAATTTCCATTTTAATTTTTTAAGGTTTACATAAAAAAAAACTTTGTATTGGACTTTCTTAATTTTGAAGATAGTTTTGAAGTATTTTAAGCTAATGTTCCTTTTTCTCTAATTATTGAAACACGCCACAAAGTCACGAGCAACTAATTTCTTGCGAATCCATTAGCTTTCTTCAGAATATATGTACATGCAAGTACATTTACAGGATATAGACATAAACCCTTTAACTTGTATTATTGCAGCAGAACCATGCGCTTCTGAATGCTCTTGAATTAAAATGGTAATAGAAATGTACCATTTGAATTGCGAATGTCATAGCGTGCCGCGGTTACTGAGCCTGGGATGTGTATATGCTAAGTAGCACCTTGTTATGAATTTAGAACAGGGCGCCATCTTGCCGGGAAGCAGTTTGCTCTTTGCCCTCATCCGCGAGTAATTCGTGCCGAAGTCCGAAGATCGTCACGGCCAGTATGGGGATGTATTCAGAAAATTTTGGAAAAGTCTTATTTAAAACATCCGCGGTGTAATTCACGTTTAGATATTTTGAGTAGCTGTATTGCTATACGAACATATATGTATTATGAATGTATTATCTACATACTTTGTTATGACTAGAAGAGGCTAGTTATTAGAGGCTTTGAACCCATTAACCTTGTGAGCTACCAATTTTCTTCCGCACTGTCGCAGATACTTCATTTTAAATACATGACTATGTGGTTAGAAGTCCAAATGAGCAAATTTCCCCGGTGGGATATAAGACTTTTAGACGCTAGAACTAAATGTGCATAAATGTAACAAAACAATTACTTCTGCAGAATTCCTTGATATTTAATTATTTTCATAATTATAAATTTTATATCGTTTTCTTTGAAGTAATACATTTTGTTGCGTCTTATATTTTTTTTCTGTAGTTCTTAAAATTTTTTATCTTAGAAACCACACCAATTACAAAAGAAATCGTTCAGGGCATAAAAGTGTTATAGGTCGCACCCTCTGTTTATCCGGAGTAAATAAAACGAGGATTTTTGTTAGAGACTTTTCAGAAAATTTAAGTTCACCCCAAATCTGTAGCTCTTCGACCCCCGTCATCGCCTTTTATTTCTTCAAAAAGAAGAATTTTTTATTGTCCGCTCTAGCCTAAGTCAACAGGTTTATTCGTGTTAGACGTGACTGAGTTCCGACAGTTTCCTTCTCCTCATTTCCCAATTTGTCTAACAATATATAGCCTTTTCCGAAGAAAATCCAGATCTACGTTTGTCTTCCTTAAAAAAATAATAATATATCCTCGCTAAAGAATAATGTATAAGATAATTAATAGCGCACTTCATAAGAATGCATCTAATAAGTATCCATTTTAGTTTCTTGGTGTTATACCACTCAAGATATTTTTCGCGTGTGTAACCATCTGCGGCAAGTTTTTCGCGATCAATAGATCGCTGTGCAGCAGATCGCCGATCTGACAATCTAGCAGCAGGAGATCGTGTAGAGATCGTTTGTTCCACGATCTCGCACGCGGCATATATGTACGAAACATACCGTTCCGGGGTCGTATATAAATATATACCACGAGGGCGATTTCATATCACTTCGAATCCGTGAGAAGTGCTTCCTGCATGAACATAAAATAATCTACACGCACTTTTTTTTAATTTACGGCGGCTTTACTTATTCATTTCTGAAAAACATGAATGTTTGTGACCTTAACATTGCCTGCGTCATGACAATTTATATTTTCTGCATTTTTTTCGAGCATACTTTTAAGACATCATAATTAAACATGCTAGTTTTTTTTAATTAAAATAAAACTGTACATATGAAGTTATTCCATCATTTCTTTATTAAAAAATAAATAGATTAAGATTTAAAGCTCCTATGATGGCTTTTGAAATCATGTGAAATTTATGGTCTTTCTGGAGAATTAGGTTTTTCAAAATTCCATTGACGCGAATGAAAACATTTCTCTCTTAACAACTGGACCCCTTCCAGGAGCTGGATGCTTGAAAAAAAAGGTCACACCTCCATGTTTCACACCTCGTTAGTCAGATTCGCAACCACATATTTTGAATAATGTCCTTTCCAAAGAATGAACTTGTGACCAGAGAAGAAAGAAGCAGTTAGTATGTTTGTCTCCTCGAATTCACCGAAAGAAAGCAATCAGTATTTACGATCATTTACCAGAAATGTTTTTTTGCAAATCGTTTCTGTTGTGCTTATTTTCTTTGTCCCTAAATTGTTCCTTCCAATAACAAATCCGGACAGAGGCAGGCAAGTTCTCCAGCCGTTTAACCACCACAATACAGAAATTAAGATAGCGATCGACACTCGCAATATCCATATACAACAATCATCCCTTTCCGTCGGAACTGTCGAAATAAATATGCGAAGAATAAATCATCCTTGGGACAATATCGCGGGGTCAAGATCGTATCCGACTGTTGGTGTAGCGACTAAATCTTTATAAATATATAGCAGCAGGAAATGCATTGTGAGAGCGAGTATCGAATCCTAAAATCGAGCTCATATAGAATTGAAGAAAATAGTAGAAAGGAAAAAGGAGGAAGTGTTGTTAGTTCGTTTTCGAAATCAAAGTATTTGCGCAAAAAAAAGTTCTCATCTTGCAAGACCTATTTGCACACAGAACAAACTATGATCGATCGATGGATCGATTCAAGAAGTGTCAAGATTTCAAGAAGAGTCTGCTGCCTTTAGGTACCGGCAGGCTGAATCAGCAAATCCTTTTAAACGCATCTTTGCATCATATAGTCTGTGTGTGTGTGTGTGTGTGTATATTCTATACCTACAATGCAGCTGCTGCATTCGTGCATCGTAGTTTCATTTTTATATCGAACAATGTTACTAGACATCAATGCTTTCAGCGTGTAAACTCTACATCAGGTCGATGCATCAATCTTGTCTCGCTGAAGTAAAATTAGTTTGATTTAACAAAATTATTATAGAATAAAATCCTGTTTTTATTTGAATAAAATATATCCCTGTTTTTCTGTAATTTATTTTTCTAAATGAATAGATTTTATACAAAATTATATAATATTGGATGACGATTTAGAAAAATTATTAATAGTAAATTTTTAATAAAATTAAAAAAATTGAGTAAAGCAGACACCAGAATTTTATTGCCAAGTTTAATTTCTAAAAATAAATAAAGTTTTATGTTTTTTTTTTATTGAAATAATAAAAAATTAATTACTTTTTTCAGCTCCATGCGATAGCAGGACACAAATATTTAGATTAAATATCGCATGTAATAAAAATTGATAAAAGCTTGTAAAATTTGATAAAACCATTTTATATTTTCAGCAATATAAAATGTCTCACGCAGATGAAATATAAAAATATGGATATTTTTAAAAGTCTAGTTTTCTTATTCTTATTTTTAATATGGAGAATTTTATAAAATATGACTGACCACGGACTTAAAATTCACTAAGCATGTTTCTGTTTTTCACGCTACAAATATTTTGATTGTCCATAAGTCAAGAAAATATTCTCTAAGTGTTGAGTAAATGTATGCATTAACCGAGAATGCCTAAAGAAAATATTGAACAAAAAACTGAAAGATCTAGTTCTAAAAGTCACGGTAGAAGTGGAGAACGTATAGAACGATTGACTTACTAAACACCACCATTGAAAAAACCTGTTCTTATTCAAATTTACAGAAAACAAATTTTTTTAAATTTTTTACGCTTTTCGTATATATTATTTAGATTAGCGTAACATTTAATTTATAGTAACAAAGAAAGTTAGAAAACAATCCGGGTGATGAAGATATTAAATTTTATTTTACTTTTTATTGAAATTTAGTAGTTATCATAAAAAATATTTTAAATCAAAACAAAATTTCAATGGGGTTTTTTTTACCTAGACTTTTCTTCTTATACGTATATACCAACGTTATTTATATCTTGAAAAGTATCAGAATACGACATTATATAACGTAGACATGTCATATACAATATGTAATATACAATCATAATTTCAGGATTATAACTGTGACTCTTTTTTTTTTCAAAGGGACGACCTTTCTTAAATATCTCAAGATCTTTAAAGTACCTTAGAAAATAGAACCCACAACGATACTCGTATGAGCGACTTTCTAATTTTCCAAAAATTGTCTCATAAACTCCATTCCACGTATCATTGACTCTTCTATCTAAAGTAGTCATGCTAAGTTTGACAAAAGAATTTTGTCCTTCCTACTCATATTCCACAGAATATTCGGTTTTCGAATTCCATTAATAAAAGATCATTTGACACAGGGATCACCAGGGAAGCTAAGAAGAGTGCAGTCGAGTTATGGATGCAATGCAACGAAATCTTGATGATGCTTCTTTTGAAATTTGACACTAACTCGAGCGCGTAGCGACCATAAAGTCCGTGGTTTACGCGCCGGAATAATCTCACAGAAATCTGCGTGGTCTGACCGAATTCCCAGGTGACAGGGCAGGTAAGTCACAAGAGTATCGCATAGGCGCAGCATAGGAACATCCGAAAATTCGAGAATCAGATACGTCACGATTAAGGCTGTGGGCGGGTCGGTGATCAGATTAATGACATCATAAACCCAATAAAATATCACCGAGATGCCCAACAATACGAGCAAATCCTCAGAGAATCGGGGCTTCTTGGCCGGCTTTCCTTTCTTTTTCTGTGCCTTCCACGATCATCCACTTGTGCCTCGACTTCTTTCCTTTTTTTGGCTGATGGATGATGCAAATAACTGTGCCATGCTTGACGCAATCGTCGAAGGGTCACAGAAGAGAATGGCTTGTAGCACTATTCTCAGCAGGTGTGGGTCGTTTCAGTGGCAGGGACCAAAAAAATATATATGTGTGATACATTCGTAACTACCACCATTGAAAAAAGGTGCACCCACGCGGGAAAAAGTCGCTCGCTCTCGAGGATTTCGTTCACTTTTACCCCCGGATTGACGGATCACGAAGACTAATAAAAATGAAAGCAGGCCAACCGAGAGGGAGGATGACTGCTTGCTGGGAAGATATTTTGCGAGGGAATTCCTGACTGACTTCTTTTCTTCAGCATGTAGCTTAGTGACTTAATCCTTCCAAGGAATATCGTTTCGTATTTATTTTTCTTTCGTCATGTTTTTATTAGTTTTTTGAGCGACGTTTAGGAACCATAGTTCCTCTTTTTCAAATAAAGGTATCCAGCAACTAAAGTCTATAACGTGAGAAAACGTATTCGCTGTGAAGTCATAATAACTAGTAACTCGCAAAATAGATTCATTTAATTTCGACTTTTTGAGCAAAAAAAAAAGTAAAGAAATGAAAAAATCAAAAACAAAGGGAGGAAAGGCCACATCCTGAGTACGCCCGGTACGCTCGCATGACGCAGCAGCAGCAGAGCATCCTGTCGCTTCTTGATGAGCAATGTCGTTTGTCGATTTCAGATACCGATACCCGACCCTAACGACCCGATCTCAGTACGCAAGACACGCGATACATCCTGCAGGTATGATTGCTCTAAGAATTTGACGCATCCTTCTTTTCCTTTTCCTTGGCGGGACACGAATTTGTCGATATTCGAGATGCCTCTTCGCCATTTGGATCCATCGATAAGTTTGATTAATCGGATAAAAATGGACCCCTTCATTTCCGAAATCGATCGTGTGTGTTATGTATATGAGGCTTCAAGGCAGATCTCTCACATACCTCATTTTTTTAACACGAAATCAACCCCTCTCGTTCTTTAGTCAACATTATTTAAAATAAGAAAGTTTTGCATGTTTTATCATTTGTTGTTGGTTAAGATGATTTACATTGCTATAATATTTTATTTGTCAACGCGAATCGACAGAAAAGATATACAACAAAGACTTTTCGGCCTCAGGCTGGTTTGTATTGAAATGATGCGGGAGTCAAAGAAGAGGAATGATATAGTTGGCCGCCCCCTTCTGATGTGATCGCAGGAAGGACACCATCGCGACAGATGGTGTCCGGATAGCGTTCGCGATAGTAATATAGAAATAATTTTATCTGGAAAATCGACCTCACAAATGTTTGGTCCTCTGCATGTTCTATACTCGAGTACTTGACCGTGTATGTGTATCCAGTTGCGGTTTGCACAATGGTGAGTATATCCCATAGAAAATCAGCCAGTCGATTCTATCGAACAATGCGCCTCCATTTGCCGCATCGAACCCGCGATTTTATCTCAATCGATGAGTTCTTGCGCACCTCTTCGCCGATGCGAAAGGTGTGGAATTTTTCCAGCGACCTTCTCAACGGACAGCACCTCGTATCGATACCAAGAGTGGCGTGAAATTCTCTAGAAAACAAGGTTGATCATTAGAATCAGAGATCGAATCTATGGATCGAATATTGATACACCCCCATCGTGAATTTAAGTATCTACGTATGTGATTATTCTTGATTGTTAAATCGAGATATCAGATTTCGAATTTTTAAGTTATGCCCTCTAAGTAATTTGTGTGCTGTTCGTGCGGAGGCTTGGTCTGCTACGAAATCTATAATGTTTCCTGCTAATAACATGCAGAATTTTAAGCTTGAATTAAACTATGTAGTAACCCGTGCTGGAAAGTGCATTTCTAAAGATTCTTGCCTCTAAGAATTCATTAAACGCTCGTTGAGTCACGCTCGATAAAGCACTTTTATTTTATTCGATGATATTGGATTATATGCATCTGGAATGCGGATTCTATCGAGGCTATTTCAAGTCTTGTGAAGCAAACAATTAAATTTTACACATTCCTTAAATGAAGCGTTCAAAATATTAAATAAAATTTTCAAGAATTAAAATTAACTGCAAATCTAACTTTTCTCACGATATTACAAAAATGTGTTTGTAATATTGACGATTTTAGTGACGTGAGTGACAGCTCGCCATTTTTTTCGCATTGTAACTAGAGGATATTTCCCGTATATGTATTCGTCAGTGGCGCTTTGTTTGCGATCAATAGATCGCTGTATAGCAGATCGCCAATCCGACAATCTAGCAGCGGGAGATCGTGTAGAGATCGTTTGTTGCATGATCTCGCACGCGGGATATATGTACCTACAATTATATATATATATATATATATGTATACGAATTATATCTTTCTGGGGTCTTATTAACAATAGTATATTAGAAAATTCGCATGATTTTTTTTAAACACGCTTACTTAAAATCTATGAATAATAATGAATTTTCCGAAGAAAAATGTAAATATTGTTTGATGTGAGTATATATGGTATGTAAAATGCAAATATCGCTCGATGAAACTCTAGTTTTTACACTGGTCCCATAAAATATGTATCCAACATTATCATCATAATTGATAGTAATCCAACGTATCCTCCAGAAGGTGATCAAACATACAAAAAGGAGGCTGATTGGTCAGTCCAGTAAAGAAATTATCTTTCGATCTTTATACGGTTGCAACAAACGCGATTCGCGCGGACTGATGGGACCTATTTACTACCAACTCCGTCCTCTGTTGCGTCGTTGGAAAAACTTGATCGGTGTAATAAATACGTCCCGTTTGAGGGCGCTCTTATTGATATTCGCGTGTTCTCTGGGCAGGCTGCTAATAACTTATCCAGGACCTGGAACAGGGACGGGACGTCGTCCGCTTCTTGCGTGTCTAAGGACCTGTGGTAGAAAGGCGACCAAGGATAAACTTGATGGGATGGGTAGAAGTAGGAGGGATGATGACAGAAAACAGGTACTCGATCGCCAATGTTTTCTGTCGCGGTCCCTGGTCTCTGCTCTCTGTGTGGTCCTCGTGTCAAAATGTGTCAAAACTCGAGTTCGTGAGCTGCCCCCGCAATTTACAAAAAGCGGTTTTGCAACTTTACAAATTAACGGGCTCCTCCAACTACATGATCTCTGAGATCTGAGTTATTCCACTTTACTCATCGTGACTCTTTTTACCCCCAAGGGAGGATAAAGTACTTTACGTATTAAGTAGTCTGCAAGTTTGAGCTTAAGTAGGGGACCTTTTTTTTTCAACTTTTAACTTCTTCGCTTCCTCTGTTCTGATTTCAGATCAAATTCGGTTCAAGATCAGAAAATAGTTCTCATCTTTTGCAGTCCTTGCAATCTTACAATGCTGTGTCCATCAAAAATCCAAGGCTAAACTTTTATATTAAATCTCGATTTCCCACGATATCAACTAAGGATATTTAATAATGTTGAAGAATACCTGTATTAAAAACAACTAATGAACGATGTAATAAAATTAATTATTTTCCTATATCTTTCCGGCGTGGAAAGATCGTGTCCGGTGCGAGTGGCTTGCGAGCACAATGTATTCCGTCATGCGAAAGTACTAATCTCCGTCGGGAACAAATTGGAAAATACATTTACACGGATAGCAGGGAGCGGGGATACGGTACGTAAGTTCAACGGCTGCTCATCCAGGCCTAGACCACCGTAGGTCTGGGTGATATACGAGCAGTAAAAAGCGTCGTGGAGACGAGTCTCACAGCGGCCTCGAAGCGAATTATGTTCGGCCTGAACGTCCCAGGGTGCGTTCAGAGCTTCAGGATTAGCTTCAAACAGCTTCAAAGTGATGTTAACGCTTCGCGGCCATCGTCGCTTCTCATGAAATGATTGGGAACGCATCGATTCAAGTAGACAGATTATTACCTCATATGTGCACTATGCAGAGGAAGCTTATAGAAAACGTCTAAGAGACGAGACGTCAACGACAGACTGCTGATGGCCTTCCTCTACAGACTTAGAATATCGATACTAGGAAGATTCTCATGCTTCGCCCACGCCGCTCGCGCTGTGATGTCGTCGTTCGCCAGGAGCATAAAAGTGTCCGGAACTACAGGAGAAAGAGATAAAAGGAGGAAGGCGGTGTGAGGAGGCTGGCAATAAGAGAGCTGAGAGGGAAAGAAGAGACCCGAAGATCTCAAGAACAGGGACCACCTTGCTGCAAAGCAACGTGGGCGAGCTTGCGCAAGCTTGCAGTACCTTACTTCTACTACCTTCTTGAGGTCAAGAGAGATCCGTTCGGATTCACCTTCGGTCTACACGCCTGCGAACTGCCGGACACGACTCTGGAGACCACGAGGACTACCGGTGGACTTGTAACTTCTGTACTAACTCGTCCGCCTCTTTCCACTTCGCCGCCAGAGATCTATTGAACGAGAGGACAACGAATGGCTTTATAATACGAGCATCCACATGAGCTGTATGCTGATTCATGCGATCTTTATACATATTCCTGAAAACTGATGAGGAAGGATTAAGAACTTCATTGGTCAAATTATGACTGAATATCTTCAGATATACATATACGTGACTCAAGAATCAGAAAATTTTGAAAAAAACCTTGACCTAACGGCTCATGTCCTGTGGTTCAGCGTAGGCAATCACTTTCAAGAATGCAGCGCAGGTGGTACGCGAGAGATGAGCCTAACATCTCTCCATACACCTACTAAGTCTAAGGACGTATATACCTTCGACGGAATGACGCACTTAGTTATTCTTGCTGCTCGTGTACTCTAGGAGGAGATACTCGTCAATGTGTGTAAAACGACCTGTTGTGTGCACAACCAGTTGTTTGTCTAACACCTCTTACCTGTTCACAGATGGTTATGGCGACTATAAGCTTCCACCCTCCAACAATACTCAATATATGTGCTTAGGTTGATGTCCTTTAAATCGCGATTGACAAATTACCTTCAATGAAAAAGCTTCAGTTTCTCTGATCCTTCTTTGAAAAGTAAAGGAAATAATATAAATAGCATATTTAAGAATATGACTTTATACATTGATGTCATCAAAATATCCAAATAACCATAATTTCAAGATTATTTTTCATATCAGTCTACTTTATTTCATCTTCTCTGCTATCACTCAAATTTTAACGTCCAGCATATAACAAGCCTATTCGTATAGACTGCAAGGTAAGAAGAGAAGCATCAAAGCTCATGATAAACTATCGGTGTGTTAATACTATGAAGGAGGAAACGCTTCTAAAGATAATATAATATAACAATTGAAATGAGGGAAGAATATTTTATCAAATTTAAAAGGTCTCTAATTTGACGAAAACCTATACTGTATTTTTCATCAGTCCAGTAAAACGTTAATCTCTCACCCCTATAAACATATCTTATTCAGTGAATGTTCACTTTGCTCTGCACTGTGCTTTTCAGATCCCACGGGTCTTGCGGATAACGATCGCTCGCGGTCGTATATAGGCGTTGGTGGAAGTTGTCCTTCCGGTCCAATGACGACGCGAAGAGCACGCTCTCCGCGTGAGGGTTTCGTCGCCGTCTACTCTTGGACGTGATTCCCTTCTTGTAAGTAATTTATTGTTACTATTAAAATATAGCCGCGTCGTCATCGCGGTGGGTACGACGTTATGGTCGAATATAACCGTTTCTATGGGTGCACGAGGCGTCCACCATGATTTACAGTGCTATGGAGTTATGACGGCATGCCCATACTCGTGCTCCCATACACCGGCTTCCCGTACACCGTATAGCTTCTTGTACGCGAATCACAATTATACTCGCACGAACCAACCGTCACAATGGAGCAAGACGAGTCTCTCGAATGTGTATATGTGTCTTTGCAAAACGATTAATCGATGGACAAAAGAAAGTCGCCGTCCCTGCTAAGTAGTCTCTCCGCACATCATCGTATCGCTGCATTCCCGATTTCGCATTTACTCAGTTCTTGCAAACATTTATGCGCCTTAAACCTCGCCTTCACTATCGCGACTTCGGTAATTGGTAATAAGCGATATTTTATTCGCTTGTTGGTGTCGGATAGTGATAAATGGACTAATAATGTGAAAGATGTACTTTCGATTTTCAATTTATAGCCAGCAGGAATCAACGAGATTTATCTGTATAATCGAGAAGGTATACTAATCCTAAGTTATTAACTTCCATTCTCTATTTTACTCTCTTTTTGAGAAATAAATTATGAAATGCAGCGTAAAAATGGTTCGGAAGTTGCTTCTCATGCCGATTGAGCATCATTAAGATCGGCGTTAGAGACGCTTGGTTGAAATATTGCGCTGTGAAAAGGTACTTTGAGACACTATGGATGATTATTGTCCGTGCAAGAAATGGCGATCGAGAATCCATTCTACAGTTGTTTAGAGCTCGCTGTAAAACTGTTCAGAGCGTATTTTGCCAGTACTCATGTCTCGAAGCTTGACCGTAAAACCGCCCTCGGGAACGAGAAAGGAGAATAATTCCGCGCGACATCAATGACATTTCGGTAGTAAAAGTCAACATTATTGACGCGCTTGTTGCGCTTCTTGTGTGATTATAGCAGATGCAAATGCTCTTCTCGGTTGCTTCATATATACAATACACATAGAAGTAAATCTTATCTTTTAATTTATGATAGCCAATTATCCTTTTAATAAAAATTGCCAAGCATTTTTTTATATCACATAATCGTTGGAGAGTTTATAAGATTTGTATTTTATATTGGAAGGGATGTAGAAATACCAAAAAAATCCGTTTAAGATTGGCCGTTGAGAATTTTATCGAATGAATGTGCCACTGATCGGTCTCGCCACACGGGAAATCCCCCTAGCGTGTTACGAATCCTGCCAATCACCTGAGCGTAATCGATATCGGGCCTGAAGGTGGGTATCGATCGATACGATCGGCCCCGCCCCGGGCGTGTCGCCAGCCTGGACGATTTATAATGTTAATATCCCCAAGCAAAGCTTATATGTTCACCACACTTTCTGCTCCTCTATGTTTCTCTCTTTTCCCCTACTTATATTCTCTCAATCTATTCATCTCTATTCGACATGCCAAACACCTAATGGGATTAGATCAATGAATATTTTCTTCATTTCATTTTCGAATTTCTGGCAGAGAAATCTCAACCTCAATCCATAATAATAAATTGGAAATATGAAAATTGTTAATGATTCGGATATTACAGTGCGGCCCATAAATATCTATTGTTCAAAATCAAGTTTACCGAATTTTTTAATCAAATATTAACTTTCTCTAAAATTTATTTATTAAAATTGTTAATTTACCGAACTTTTATTTCTCCGAATTGAAAACTGATGTTCGGTCATAAACATTTCCAGAAATTGTGACAGTAATGTTCTTGTATGTGAGACTGACTATATATTTGAAAAATATTCAGTAGTTCCGAAATTTCAAAGTCAAATGAAATCAGAATGAAGAGCACTTTGAATTTTGTTTGTTGGAAAGGACAAGGCATTGTATTCGACATGACTGACATTGTAGAGACTTGGACTCAGTGCAACGATATTCCAACATGTTTGTGTTTCTCACGATACGGTTACGCGTGACTTGCACACATCTTCATGAGCACTCTCAGCTTCCATTCTATACCGTACGGTTATCCACAACACGAATATCTCCTGTCTTGTACGCTCCTCGAAATTTCTTCCTTTCGACCTCGTCCACTTCACATCTTCAGTTCTCAGTCCAATACAAGCGGAACCACAACTGGTGGACGTTGAGGACTCGAAATCGAAGCTAATGATATCAAGAAGGAAAATGCAAGAGAAGATCACTCAGCTCAAAGATAATGGAGAATACTTGACTAAAAAACGAAAAAAAAGGCCTTCTTTGTTCTGCATCACTTAACATTCAGCCTATGAATAGACCTCTACACTTTATGTATATAATGATCTTTATGAATAACATATATGTTGTGTATGTATGTATTTGAAAGTAAGGCGCATAAATTTTCCCTAATATGTATTTTATGAAAAATCATCTGACTGAATATATAGTCAACATTTGGCATTTTAAGAAAAATGTATAGATATAGGGTAAATGCAGTTTCGATTAAATGAATTTTAGAATAGGTGCGTTTATTCGGAAAGAAAAAAACTTATGTTAAATAGTAATTCGATATTATAAAAAAAGGTAATACAAAAATTATAGTAATTTGCTATTCGGTCAAATGGTGTGCAATATCTTACGTCAAGTACCTATTGGTGTGTCTGCCCTATAAAGTGTAATTTAAATAATAAAATCGTGGGTATAATACGAGAGATGCTATAATAATCAAAACTTGAAAGGCATGAGAGAAGGAATTGCGTAAACGGTAAATTAGCATTATAATCGCATTACCGATGTTGTGACGCTACCTTACATGAGCGCGGATCGCGACTTGTGCTTTGCAGAGGGATCAACTCTCTAACTCTGATTTATGCCATGAGTACCAGCACTCATCCGATACTCTCCCTCATATTAGAATGACTCCTGGTTAGGGGCCCAGAGTTAAAAGCCCTGAGTTAAAGTTTCGCGTTATTTATGGTATCATTGGACCGATTTGACGCGGAACAAACTGATCCTATCATTTACGTGATAAGCGCAATATATAGCGTGTGGATTTAATCCTTCGGTATCACCCTTTTTCCCTCGTGACATTTCGTTAACGAGGCTTCAAATGGGGTTGTTATAAAGGAAGAGATCAATTTAGCTGCACAATAGATTTCGATAAATCAAAAATCTGCACTCTGATCTAAAAAAACATGTGCCCTCAATCCTTTTTAAATTTATAATGTTTACTAACATTATACTTCATTTTTAAATCTTTAAGAAATGTATGATTAACTTTTTAAGTCATGAATATAGGCTCTAATCTAATCAGCCTCAAAGTGGTTGAAATTTTCAGTCTCTCGAATGATTTAAAACCTGGCTATTAGAAATTTTCAATCAGCGAACGCGCCTTACAAAGGGAGTAGTGAAAAAAGAAGCCCAAATTCTGGGTGCTAACTTTGAAGACGTCGCCATTAAAACGTCAGTGTTCTAGCTCTGATTCAATAAATTAAAAGCTTGATTTTTTATGAGGCAAGAATGACGATTCGTTCGAGGAAGCTCTAAAGATGACGGGGGGCACAAATGGCTACTGACTCGACTTTATCGGCGTTTCCCGAATAAAATACAGTCGCGAGTGCCGTAAATCACTTGCTCGTACACGCATTATCGTTCGTAAAACAGAGACCCGCGTTATATATCCACTCAGAGCCCCAACCCGTGCCAGGATATAATCGAAGCAGTTAAATCGCGGGCAGAAGACGTGTGCGATGATTCATAACCGACAGAACCGTCCTCTTTACTGCAGAGTAGACTATAGGCATCTTTTTTTTGCGATTCTCTATTTGTGACTATTTCTTTCTATTCGATCTGCTTTTGCTATATAACTTAACTATGCGTGTGCCATAAGTTTCAGAATGCGTGCAGAGTGCAGACTATCTCCCAGCAGAGCTGGTTGTAAATATCCGTGTTCTATTCATCCAAACGAAAATACAGTTCTGGAGCTGTCAAAAGGTTTTTGTATCGATATTTTTCGAAGAAATATAAGTGAAATAAAGGATTTTAAAAAATATATTGGGCGGACTAGATAGAATATAAAATTGACTATGAATCGTCTGCAAAAGGAGAACCTCTGTACTAACAGAGCAAAAAAATTTGAATGACTTATATAGGTTGATCTCCATAAGAGATATGTCAATTACACAATTAAAATGAAATACATTTAAAGTATATTAAATGACTAAAAGCAGGAATATAACGCAGATTTAGTTACATGTTACATCAGTATAAAAAATTTCAAAAAAATAACGGCCGACACATGAAAGCGAAAGAAAATGACGTGAGAGAGACTGGACGTAAGGAGTAAAGTAACTTCATAACAAAGGAGTATAAATCATAAAAATGGGAGCACTGCAGTGAAAGTTCTTCGAAGTTTTTACAGAACTCGCGCATGCGAGGAAATAGCTAAAGAAGCGAGGGCGGCGAAGAAGATGAAGGCCATTCGCGGTTATCGGAACAGGCTGACTAGGAGCATCCGCCTGCCTCGTTGCGTCGGTGGATAATTTATGTCACGATGGTTCAGCAACGCCCCGTTCGCCCTAAAAATTATTTATTTGATTGAACGTTCCTTCAGGGAAGGCTATTCGTGAGCACGATTTCTCTTTGAACTTCTTCTAATGCAAGACATAATCACTTTCGCACAGGTGGCCTTTTTGAAGGCACTTCTTTAAGTTTTTATATCTATAATAAAACATGTCTTTTACACTTCTGTACAAAAAATAAATATATAAAACAACATCTTTATTTAAGGCGCTTATCCACAGTATTTAAGCTGCAGAACCCACTTAACAAATAATAAATACTAAATGCTATGCAAACATTTTATTTCCACTCGTGACTGACTTAATCTTTTCATTGATTTAAGAAAGATTTTTATGCACGAATTTTGGTGTCATCTCGTACTAATAATCTTGATGATCAAATATCACTTAAACACTTCAGAAGACTAATGGATCGTTAATGTTTTACTTAAAAATATTGTGATACCCTAGACTAAAAAAGTAATTAATTCAAGAACAGAAAATATTTTTGAGTACCAGCTAGATAGTGAAGTCATTTAACATAGAATAAGAGCCGCCAGTAGTAATGGGAGAATATATGAATACGACAGTTAAATGAGTACCTATGCTGTAGTGCGGGCATACACTCAACATCGAGCCTCATGCAAATCATTCATTCAGCTTCAATTACTCGCATTCGCAGTATAGCATCTGCCCTCTGAATCGTATTTAACATTTGAGAAGAAGTCCAGACTACGACCTATAACTTTCTCTCTCCCATTAGCTTCCCACACTTGTCTCATACGCAGAGAGGGAACAATGTTGGGCATTGTCTTGCAGTGACCGTAATTCGTAATTAGTCTCCTGATTAATTATTGATTTATCGACTAATTATTATAATTATCATGGATGGTCCCAACCGGTTTCATGCTTGGAACTCGTGCACAAGAATATACTGGCTTATCAGATAAACTCAAAGGTCTTCGCCTAATAGGTTAATAGGCACTGTACTTCCATCGGACGCATCAGATATGGCTTATGACGCAAAAATTTTAAGTAATGCCATGTACTATTATAGACAGGAAATATGAAATGTTTCAGATCAATAAAGTAAATTATAAAAATTCGAAAAGGAAAGGGGGTTTCTGCTACCAAATATATTGGTACCACACGTACTTTATGCCTAAGTTTATATTAAGAAATTTTAATCAGTTGTTTCATACTATCCCATGAAAAAATGATCAAGAGATCTGTCAAATTTCTGCGCGCGATACGTAGTAAATTGAATGGAGTGCTTCAGAAAAAACCAGAGGTATCAGGAGTGATGGTAGTGGCGAATAAAGAAGGATGGAAGAGATGCTGGCGAGGAGGGACAAATTGCAGGATAGGATAGGGGATCGAACGGAGTAATTAATTAAATAAAATAAAGTTAGGTCGGCCCTCGTATCTGGCATCGACCACTCCTCCTATCGAGGGCTTAGCTCGTATTCAACCATCCTCTGTACTCTCAACGCGAATCCTCAGAAAAAGATGCCATCTCCTCTTCGTGTGTAGCATGCGCCTGGCGCCAAGCCATTTTGCTTTTGATTTATCACGACTTCCTAATAAGAAAAAACCGAGTTCAAGTAATGAAATCGCACTTTAAACTATCAGAAATGAATTTTCAAAAAAAGCTCCATGCAGCACGTCTAACACAAGATAATTAGAATCTTATTCTCAGAGATACATCATGCTTTCTTTTCTATCTAGGATGAAAGGTACTTGGGGATGAAATATCGATGTTGGACAAACCATAAATCGAGATCTTCTTTGCAAGAAGTATCGCTCATTCTATCCATTGGATATTAAAAACCGAGCAAAGTACTGTCATATAGTGACCACCCTGGTGAATGATTTATGACGATGAGCCCTCACGGTTTTGCATAAAACATGTATAGGGGCGCTCGCATTCCCGCACCTACCACATTCCAGCATTCCAAGAAAGGAAGTCGTGCAACGGTCGCTTTCCCGGGTACAAGATTCTATAATGGAAGAAGGGTAGGAGTCTTCTCTCCGGTCTTGGCCCTGTTATAGATTTCGCCGCGTCATCCTTAGAGAGTATGAGGCACGCAAGAACTTGTATTATGTATCCGCGACTTGGCTGGTCTCAACAAGCCTCCGCTGAGGATTCCTTTTGTCTATGCTCGCCAGAACACGACCCGATTCTCGTTCAGATCGACCTTTCGAGTTTGACGCCTATCCCAGGAATCTCAAACTCACCTCATATATATTATGCTTACTCCACACAAGTGTTTATCTTCATTTTTTTTGCTTCGACAATTTTTAAAACTGAACAATAGAGGAAAAAATGAGGAGTAGAAAAAGTTTTAGACATCAACTGCAGTTAGAAAAGCCTATAGGAACTCAGTACTTCAGCCAGCAATATATGCGCTCTTTAGAACTTGTTAATGATGAAAAATATTATATAGGAAATATATATTATTCACTCGTATTATAGGAAAAGTGTAGAGGCAAGAATGCTGATCTTGTGAAATGGGTGATAAAGTTAGTTTGTCGACGATTGAAGGAAAGGTATAAATCCGTCTTTTAAGTATAGTGGAAGTGACCTTCCTTAAGGAGTCTAGCCTTCCTTGAAGAGCTGATTATTATTTAGCTCTGAAGATCCAGACCATAAGGGTTGAATTTTGCATAGGCAGTAAAGTTGAAAGCAGTATTATGACGCGCATTATATAGGGTATTTATTGAAGTGTTCGATACTATCACTGTTCACCTTGCCTGACCACGAGGTTAAAGGTTCAAACTCTATATGGCGCCGAGAAATGACAAGCTACGCTCTTAAAAGCGCTGATCGGCGCCATATGGTAGAGCCTGTTTTCCCATGACCGTGAGACAGTATTGTACAATATTGGAGAACGACTTGATACCTGATACTAAAATCGATAAATTATTTTGCATTATAAAACGGGGTGCAGTTTCAAAAGCATTTCTTTCATGTCGTTTTCTTTAATAATCGAGAAACCCTTCTTTGGTGTGGTGATTGAACATTTTTTTAATTCGAGTGCTATGTTAAGGTTCTTTATTGGCAGTGCTGAAGGTATACAGCATTGACTTTGCCGTTTTATTATACACTTTTGAGAGATTAGATCTTCAGTCTTATAAAAGATACAAATTGTATTAAAACTAGAAAAAAAATTACATTTTCACAATTCTTGGAGACATGAACATTCTAAACACAGTGAAAGGGGTGAAAGAGAGAAGGGCATCGAAAGATGTAAAAAGGGGGTTGGGGTGGAGAAGGCGTATGGTGGCCGAGTAAGGGTATACCACCCAGCTAAAAATTAATAAATCCTGCTCTTAAACAAACAAACTCCACCCACACGCAGATCGGATAAGCTGGGACCTATTGATTTATTAATTTAGAGCTGCCCATTCTAAGATGTGGCGTGGTAACTTTGCCTCGCTTCGCTGTTAGCCGCTTCGGGACCGAAGTTAAGGGATCCGCTATCGACGTATCGGTAATTATAGCCCTGGACGCGGGCGCGCGTCGGTTACGTTCATTACTGAATTATCGGCTACGCTCAGCAAACAATGCACCTCTTTCAACCACCACTACCTACTACCCTCTCTCTCTTTCATTATCTCCAACCCGTTCCCAGTTTCTCACTACGTCTCTCTTCCACTCGATTAAAGGCCCACTCTTCGCTCCTCTTTCCATCAGGCGATCAGGCTCCTCTCCGCACCCTCTGTAACCCAGAGTGCTATCTGATGGGCCAGAGGCTGAACTACGACCGGGTCTCTCCATCCTCCTATATCCCTCTTCCGATCCATTCCTTTCTCTCTCATTTTTTTCTTCTCTCACCGTTTTGCCAAGATCTGCTCTCACTCTCCTCCTCTACCCACGAGTTTCACAGCATTCGAGGGAAGTGTGTGTGTGTGTATGTGTGTGTCTTCTAAGAATAGGTATATGATGTTCATGAATTTTTTACACATTAATGGAAAATGTTCAAGGACTTAGTGTTGATGACAAATTTACTTTTAAAGAGCTATTTCCCACTTCATTTTCCATCCCATTTTCCTACCCTATGTAATTTCCAACCTCCGCCTCTTACAATTATTTTTCCACCCTTTTCCTGGAATAACCTGGATCCGCCCATGCATGAGTTCTGCCACCTTCGCAGAATGAAAAATAAAACTAAAAAAATATATAATTTTCTATTAAATTAATTAAAATACCAATTAATTGACTACTATATTGCTTTTAGTTTCACTATTTATATAGTTTGAATTCAAGTTTCATATACACTTAAGGCAGTTTGTGGAAAGAGTATGGTCCCAGGTATACACCAGCTGGTGCCATCTATTTAAGAAATCCTGAACCACGACACTCCAGAAAATACATAAAAGTTTAATTATGCAATATTTTTATTATTTTTATAATATCAATTTAATTTAATAATTTTTATAATCAACTTTTAATTTGCAATGCGTCTTGAAAAACTATTTTATATATAAAATATATGTATAAGGAAGAGGGTAAGAGCTTAATTTTATAATAAATTAATTTCAGGAAAATGTCTGCCTTCTAATAGAAATAGCGTCTTTAGATGCAATCGTTGTCCGACAGATGAATAAATCGTGCGGCGAATTAGAATGCATGTATCGCTTTCAGAGTGGCATAATTTGAATGCAATCGATTCGCGGTTCAATCGATCCATCGCGACCGACGACCAATGGCCACTTATATCGGTAAAGATACGCGCTCCCGTAAAGCGGCATTTGCAGGACTACTTCAACATATCTCCCTCGTAATTCCCGTCGTTCCGTTCGAATTCTCGCGATTCCCTTACCTCACTCTCGAGATAACCGATTCTCGTTGTCGGAAATACACTCGCATATCTCGCTCTAAAGAGAGAATACCATTGCCCTCGTCCAACGCGGAAATGTGAACTACTACAGTTATTGACAATGTTGTTTATCGATTCCACGACCCTTTACAGTCGATTGTGCCACAGCACTTCGTAAAGAAAGTCAACTCCTGCGGTTTAATTTCTCAAGTTTTATTTTAGACGTGCAAAACAATGAATAAATATTGCAGGACTCTAATGAATGAAACTAACCATTTTATTTAAGCATAGATATAATACCAAATCAAATACAAAGGTTCAAGCATAGTTGCAAAGTTATAATTGTTTTTTATTTCCAGCTATAGTCTTTAGAGAGTCACGCAAGCCTTAATAGCCGCGTATAAGGCAACACTGAGATGCTCATGCATTTAATGAAGGGCTAAGGACAAATGGGTCTCTTTTTCTCGCTTGAAAAGTCATAAAGTTTTATTCTAATAGCGATTCATTTGTCTAGATATCCCTTGCGCTGTATCCAACTGTCGGTGCTCTTTGCAGGCTGTCGTTGCGCCATTATATACAGCGTCGTTAGTCGTATGTTAGTCCGACAACAGCGAGCGGATTGCTCTGCCGTAGGCAGAAATTAGACTCGAATCGTCTCTTTGCTCCCGTGTTTTCTGGAGTGCAGGCTGATGATAATGACGGTAGCAGGTGCTCGAGAGCCAAGCCACCTTCGCACCTAAGAAGAAGGAAGGTTGATAACCGTAGTCGTTCGACCGCCAGTATACTCTTCGTCATTCTTCTTCCCGGTCTTGTCATCGCCAGGTCATTCGGTAATTTCTTGCTCCAGGCTACCAATATAATACATATACTTTAGAACATTAATAAAGATGTGTTAAAAAATTTTAACACTTGATTATAACTAATTCCCACTTTCAACTACTCTCTATTAGCAATATACTGATATCTTTTATCTAAATGCAAAAGTAATATTAAAACACTATTATCCCGTTATCAGCAAATAATAACGTTCTTCGAAGATATTAAAACAAATAGTTTTTTCGATCTTTATATGATTGCAATAGTCGCTCTGAGTTTCTGACAATTGCTGAATAAGTTTCCTGATGGGATGATAATTTAATTAGATTATTAATGGTGATCTTAGCAACAATTTAGTTATTAGAGGAGAGACTTCTCATTACAGATTTCACTGTGCAATTCCTTTCATGAGGGATATAATCCTTTCAAGAGTATCGGGTCCTTTCATCAAGGTTGATCTTTCTTCATTACTTAATGCTTCTCAGTCCTCGCGCCGTTCTAATTTTCGTTCAGCAATGCATTCAGGCTCAGAGTCTCACACGCTCTCGTTTACCTATACACACTGACTTGAGTTATACATACTCAAGGCACGCTTAATATCGCGAACCAATCTTAGACCATACATTCAGTGAGTTAGTGCAGTAAGTGCCTGTATAAGCACGGCAATGGCCACTCGTGGCTGCTAGTATGGATAGTATAAGACAGGTATTCATTCCATTTGCAGTTATGACGAGTTCGAGTTCAGAGGCCGTGAGAGTTTGCAACCATATACGCGGTGGTAGCTGCCCGACACTGGAGCACAGCTACCAGCATCCTTCATCTTTTCCTCGAATACACTTTCCGGCACGATCCATGATCGTCGATTCTTTCTCTTTCTTTACTCTTGTTGCAGAAATAGAGGAAATCCTATAATCGGAAAGAGAGAGAGAGAGAGAGAGAGAGAGAATCTCGAGACTTTTTCACCCTCGTTGTGACCTAGGATCCGAACGAATCCGTTAGGTCGGTTACACGCATCGTTTCACCATGGCCTTTATTATATATCATCAGCATCATCATCATCAGCCTCCTCTGCTGTTTCTTTCTTTCTGTCTTTCTTGCCTGCTTGCTTGCGCTTGCCCTCCCTGTTCTTATATTATAATACAAATATCCTCCTCGGTCTGGAGAACGATTGCTTAGGCCTGATGCAGACCATCGCCCGGCTCGGAAGTCGCAATTATGGAGTATGACTGCACATATTCGTTGGTAATTTGTTATTATTGAATAAACACATTGTGGAGGCGGAAGATGAGAATGAGTGACGAGGAGAAACAGGAGCGCGAATATGGTAGCCTCCAGGCTTCTAGGTCTGACGTTGATACTTTGATCGAACGCCAATCATCTTTATATAGACGAAGGTGAGAGAGAGAGAGAGAGAGAGAGATGTAAAAGATTTGTATAGAGGTCAGCAAATTAAAACTGCATGGGAATTGGGAATATAGTCGTTCTTCAAGTAGATGTTCATCACATATTTAAATATAATATATTTAGAGTAAGATTCTAGAATTTAGTTCTAAAGAATTGAAAATTGCTTTTGTCACATAGAAAAAGTAGTATGGGTAACATTGAAAACACACTTTCGCACAATTTATCCTCATCAAAGCAATTATGGATCTGCAGTAAATAATCCTTAATTTTTTATTTTGTGCAATCACAAGAGCATTTCGTAAACCGTATATCCTTGAATCGCGGACAAAACTTTGCCGGCCGCCGGTACCTTCAATAGAGAGATCCTCTTCTGGCAAGAAGAGGCGGTAACATCTAAATTAAATGTTTCCGGATCGACGTACCGCGAATTCATCGTGTCATGCGCTAATCTGGATTTAACGGCCAGTCGGTTTCTGCTAGAAAGGCCACCTTTGCAGCTTCTCTCAATAGAGCCTAATTGGCGCATAGAGCGATTCGCGTCAAGGTATAGAGTAATCATCACGACAAGAAGGGAAGTGGGAGAGGATCTTACCGAACTCAACCACCCTCTTCACCTCTTATTATATTCTTTTCATCCTGCTTTTTCTTATCTAAGCCAAGACAAAATAACCAGCGCCTTCACCAATTCACCACGGATCGTTACTATACTATCCATTAAAAATTTTTCCAAGGTCGCAAAAAATTGTTTCTTATTCTCTCCTTTATTTCAAAGGAACACAAGAATAGAGTACGTCGTAAATAAATTCGCTTGCGAATTGAGTAGCGAATTATTTTTTTCTTATAGTTATAAGATTTAATATATGTAGTAGAATAATCAGTCGGATTTGCGGATCACGTCTCGCGCCTTCACTATTAAGATACAGAAAAAAAAGATGATAGATTGTCTGTTGTGAACCAAAAATTGTTTGATTCGCTTGTAAGTGCAATTGAGCGGTTCTGATGAAAGGAACGATTATACATTATTCGATGAGTGTGATTTAAAGTTGGAGATGTTGATTTTTAACGGGGATATAATTATAGGAATTTAACAATGCAATTTTAAAGTCTAGTTTTCGATTATATCTAATTGATGAGTTAGCAATTTATTTCAGGGTTAGCATTCTAAAATAGTTTAGAGCAATAATTTAAAAATGTTGATTGTTATTAAAGATATATTTCCTACGCAAAATTATTTCCATTACTCGACCTGGTATTATAACGAAGGTGATTTCATACGCTGAAACAGGAGAGAAATGAAAAACATGAGTATAGAAGGAGGAAATATTGTGGCCATTCTTTGAAGAGAGACAAGAGCGTGCAGGTCACCGTACATTATCCAACGTGAACCAGATATGTTCCCGGGAGGCCTGTCGCTGTAAATTATCATTTTCATAGCAGTACGCCGGCAATTTTGAAACACTATGGCCCGCGGCGAGTTGCACTTTCGTTCCGCAGGTACGACGAAGAAAGAGATACTAACAATGAATCTCGGGAATGGGAGAACAACAAGGAAAGTACCACTACTTGCTGTACAGTGGCAAAGAAATTATGACAAGGAAAGACGTTGAGCGTGTCTGTACTTTCATATCTATGCACACCTATTTGGATGGATTTTCACACGCTTCGAGATCAATAATAAATCACAGAAGGAGCTAAACACAAAAATTATAATGGCTTCCTTTCAATTCATTATAAGAATGTTATTCATAAACTGGTATCATCAATCGCGCGTATATTTTTTTCAGTTATAAGGAGCAGAATAATTTTTAATGTCAATTAATTTAAATCAGTATTTATATTCATACTTATGAATGGCTGCATTGCAACTGTAAATGGGCTCATTGCGTGAATTATACAACACAGTTGTAAGACGATTAAAATGCACTCTTCATTATATATCATCAGAAATGGGAACATTGAAGCAAAGAAATTGGTGAAAAAAAGCATACTATTTTCTTACCCTGTGAGTTGACACGGAGAGAGGAAGGTATAGGCCCGAGGCTCATATGAAGAAGAGCATAAGGAGCAGCGGCAGTACTTTTCCTCATGCAGGTAGAGGATGAGTAAAGGATGAAGGGGGAGAGGGATCGAGCAGTGCATTACCCGTTAGACATGGCCTCTGCGCTGATATATTGACTAGGGCAAAAAAGCGACTGTTCTTCTCCTCCATGGCACTGCGGCTACAGTTGCCGCCACAAAGTCGTCGTCGAGTCGGTAGCCACCAACATGCAGACTGCTGTATGGTCAACGGAAACATCAACATCGGTTGCCAACATAGGTTCTTCTATTACGGACTACCCACCACGATGATAGGATGAATTCCTTGGGTGAATTTTTGGCCTCCTTAGCTGAAATTACATAAATTATATCAGAAATACCGCCCGCAACATCCCTGAAAAATAATATTTTTGTTCTCATCATATAACCATTTTTTTCAGTGATGTTATAGATCATTTTAATTTCCGGATAGCTAATTTCGAACCAAATGGTCTTGATTATAAATCTTGTTGATGCAGAAATGATTGAATTTATGATAATTGACCTAAATAATGATTAGAAGCTGAAGTGAGTGATGATTAAATTAGCTGGTTTGAAAAATTATGTTATGGAAAATTATAACATTGATTACGAATTGTCTACCTGAGATGGGAGTACAATCTGCAGACAATTTACGTTTATAATGATGATGATCAGCTTGTTGATTGAATCTGCATTATTTGTTACTCTTTTACTATCTCAAACACAGTGCCCTTCAACTGAAAAGCTTTCTTCATCTTTTTTATAGCTTATAGAAGCTTATAGACAGTTTTCTATCTGAGTGAATTATCGATCTTTTGATGCTGCGTCTATGATCAGTTTTAATGCTGGGTCACATAGGAATAATATTTTCTCTCCTTCAGCGCCTGATTCATACGATATTCAATTTCCGAATCTCATTTATTCCTTAATTCCTCCACACTTAGAAATCTCGCAACAGCAGTGCCTATAAACCAAGTTGGATGTCCATGAGCGCATTTATAACGCAGCATGACCAAAGTGACCTCTCACACGTCGCAAACGGGAGCAAAGGATGAAAGAGAAGAATGGATGAGTTTGCTGGAGTGTGAGGAGGCAGAGGTCGTTGGATCGAAGAAACAACAGTGGCAGAAGACATCGGGAACAACAGTACACGCACAAGAAAATAAGCGCGGTGAATGTGGCGGTGGTAGAGACCACTGGCATAAGAACGAGGAACCTATTATAGCAGGAGCGAGAGTAAAAGAGTCGGGACAGGTGAGATAATCAACCTGCAGCATTGCTCCAAGCACCTTGTAGTAATCACTATTCGCGCTTGCTGGTGTCTTTTATGCTCCCGCGAACTCTAAGCCGACCATTTGCAGATGATTCGTTGTTAAGAGGCGATTCTCGAACGGCCTTCGACTTCTGATCTTCCTGGTCTTTTGGTCAATGACCATCAATCTGTACACTTCTATTCCCATATACCTTATCGCATCAAAGGTAGGCTTTTGTTTTGTTAAAAAGAATTTAACTGCAGTGAACAAGTGGTAGCCTGCGAGGCAAACTATAACATCGAGAAGTGCTTAGTCAGAAACTGTTCCTAATGGGATGATTCGAGAGAAAGATGAGGTGATACAGAAATGTCACACAAATTCACGTGGGTCATTATAATTTAATTCTGAAATTTGACATATGAATAATCAAACAAGGTGAGATGTAAGCACTGTTTCATTTCCAACAGAACATTCTCTGTTTATCTATCCCGCCTCGTCATTTATATTTTTATAAATAATAAATAATGGCAAAGAAGATTGATATTGTATAAAATCAGAAGGTTCATTATTTTATTTGCGTACTCAGCGAGCAACAATGCCTTGCTTGACCATCGGGCATTGTGCGTCGCGGAGGTCTGCTCGATACTGATTTACCGCTCGTCTAATTTGTAGGCGGTCGCCATTAAACAATCCATAAACGCGCATGCGTAAAACACTCCCGACTTGCACGGCCAGCCAGACCAGATAGATAGACGCACAGACGATTTATTCATATTCAAATGCGCGCCTTTACGAGCACGTTCGCGCGCATGCGCACATCCCTTTCGGGGTTATGTTACGCCGGGTTAAATGCAGTTAGCTTGCTGTTTTATCCGGCTCTCTGACTTTTTTTTGTTCATTTTTTATTGTCTTCTTACACGGTACCATCCAAGCAACCAGGCACAACCAAGGACCTCTTACTGATGAATTATAGCTCCTTCTTCCGAGTGCAAGAACTCGGATTAGGGGCGAACGCATCAGGTTCAGAATCTCACACATCTGTTTAACATTTCTCAACTCAGAAGTTTAAGCCTCAATACCTTCGAAAGTAATCGATACTTTTTTTAGAAACCGATCATCTTTGGAAATCCGGAGACTGAACCAAAAATAATTGACGCTCAAGATATTAATATTAAGTCGTTAAAGATTAAGATTAGAAAACGCAATTGACATTTGTTAGGACTGCATACTCTATTCTATAGGGATTGGGAAATTCTGAAGAAATGTGATTTCTGTAATTCTGGATTTTTCTTAGACTACAGGCCTACAAGTGCAGATAAAATATGGGGATGACACTTGTGCGTGTCAGCAACATAAAGGAGAATCCCTGCACACTGTCGTATAAAAGATCGGTATCCAAACTGGTGTTAGAGTTTCTCGGGGGTTTGAACTCCCGACCCTTTCGAAGACAATACCCATACTTGAATCTCCGGGTTTCCTGTTCCTCTGCCTCTCTCTCATTCTCACGACGAGTTTCGATACATGGTCTCTGCCGTATACGCGTATTCCATTTATCGCAGAATTCCTACCGATCTCGCGATGCTTTTCCGGAGTAGGTCTTAAGAACTACTCCTGCAGCGAGGAATCGCCCATAAACACCATTAAGGCCCGCAGGGCAACTTACAGCGCACTTTACCAGACTTATGACACAGCAATGCTTGAATTAGGTACTCGTTACTGGTATTACGTTTCAGCCACCTTGTCTTCTCTTCTACCGGGTTCAACTTTGCTAGAAAGTCGAGGTGTTGACTCATTTTAAGGATTTCAATTTCAATTAAATTGCAAACCTTATCGCTATTTTCCAAGATTAATTTCCTAATAGATCAAGATAATGCTCCCAGAAGTAAAAGTAGAAGAAACCAGCAGTGTTCTCTCTGTTACCGGTAAAATTAACGCGTTGTGATGTTACACATTACTTTCTCAAAATAGGAACGCGTTACTCCTAAGATTCAAAATAAAGTAAAATTTTCTCACTTGACATAGAAAATGTTGTCTATTTATTCACTGAAAAGCTGATTGACCGCATATCGATTCTGGCCGGAAATTGTGGGAAAAATAAGATCTGGCTTTCTCTTATGAAGTTTATCGAAAATACCTCGTAAATTATTTGCACGAGGATTCTCTGCGAGTTTAACGAGACTGAAGCTCACGAGTTGGCTATTGGACCGTGTGGCTCGTAGAACGTATAACTTATGAGACACGCACGGCCACTCTTCATCAAGCCGGCTAGGCTGATGATCTTAATACCTTTCCCAATTAATTACCACCGATCGTACCAGACTGTGACGTCGACCTTTGGTCAGATAGAACCAAGAATTCGAGAAAAATAGAACGATACACCAACCGGTCATAGGTTAATCGTCTTTCGACTGAGCAAAAAGCGTCACTTGCTTTGCCGACAAGAGCAAAGCTAATCAAGATATCCGCAATTTAGATTATATGTCTTTCTATATGGCATCGCAAGCAAAGAAAGTAGCTTATCGTGAGGTCAAAAGCCTGTAATAGACTCTGGAACATCACGATCTTATTTTTATAATCATAATATGTGTAACTTTTTACACTGGATATACAAAAAACTCATTAGAATTAAACGCAACCTAATTTTTAAGATTTCAGTATATCGTAGATATCAGCCAAATTATATTATATATTTTTCATGCTTTAAGTAATTGCGCCGCTCTTTTCGCAATACATAAATGAAGTTGAGATGTTTAGTAAAGCGAGAACTTCTATGTTATAATCTATGATGATTGTACTGCGAAGAGATGAAGAGTCATCTAAATCACAATCCTTTCGTAGTATATAGAAGTAGATCAAAATGTTTTATGATTTTCTAGTCATCACAAATTTTAATCATTCTGTAAGACATAAAAACATGTTTGCACCTTTCCACGCTCTTACTTTCCAACACTTTGACTCTCACCCGCGTCGAGGAAGCAACAGACCGGTAAAGATGGAGTACTCAGTACCGAGAAGTCGCGGTGACCAGTTGCCGGTCGCGAGTGCTGGTGAGAGAATCGGCACAAGAAATGCGTGGAAATAGCCTCTAGTAATTTCACACGTTAGTGCTGGCGAAATTGTTCGCGGCTAGCACACACAACGTGGCAGGTGACCACAGTTCTTCGCTACGGACCATCGCCCCTTACGACTGCATGGTTTGGTCCAGCACCGTTGCTTCGTCCATGCAACACTTCACTTATTGCACCAAGTCCATTCCCCAATAATATAATTATAATTGCAATAGCAAAACAATTTCTTCCAAAACTTCCTTCAACACTTTATGTGCTTTCTTTCAGATCAGTGCTTGGGTGATTCTGATTTTTTGTGAATTGTGCAGAGTGGTGTCAGTTCTTGATTTTCTATATATGTACCAATTAAAACTATGGTAACATGAGTAGAAAGACAAAAATGTAATTTATTTGTTCTGAAACTGAACCACTTTTCTAAATAAATAACAAATTAAAATATTCTTGTTCGATGTACATATTCCAAGTTAATGATTCTTCTCAGAAATGTCTTTGCGGATGCTGTCGAGAGTCTAATCTCCATATTGAGTAATAAAATCGAGTAACTTGAGAGTTTTGAACCTTCCTATTTCGCATACTAATTAAAGACTTCGCTATAAGCACTCTGAACCGCTTTGAGCATCTTTCTGTGTGTAAATTTTGTCATGAACACTTAAACGCACCTAGACGAGGTGACTTTAAGGTCTTATGGCTCACAAGCGTCTTAAACTTAAAGTCTTAAACCAAGACAAGTCGTGGCTTATACCGCGACGCGACGCGTAACGCGATGTAGCTTATTGCCAATGCATTTTAAGTAGTCTACGGGTCTCGCATTGTACACCTGTGAATGGGCCTCGCATTTACCATTTGGCCGTCTTACCCTCTCACGCCCATATGTAGCAGTACTTTAAGACGTTTTTCAAATTGGTATTGTAAGTTGTGTCGTTTAACTTCCACTTGAGTAATTTTATCCATTGAACTTTATTTTGTAGAATTTTGCATTTTTTAATGCTGAAATATCATGAGGCTTTATCAAAAATGATTGCGATTAATCAATCGAATATATATGCATCTTTTGGTGCATTCCTTAAACTTCAAAAGTGTGTTTTATTTTTCTTTATTTTTCATAATAATATACCTCTACCTATTACTTTTCTAAGAAATCGTGACGACGCTCAATTTCGTTTTCCATCTTATTTCTGTTTATCCAGGTCCAATCGTGGGTACTTAATAAGACACACAAGCACAGGTACAGATAATTCTACGTGGACGATGGAGACACTTCGGCAAGTAGATATAGGTGCGGTACTGTACGGCAGATAGGGGCCGACCGTGAACAAATCTCTTGAGGATCGCGACCGCGATCTTTCCCAGAAGTTTACATATAAACCGCGGAAGTACAGACAACTGTACCAGCATCCAGCATTCAGCATCAGTAACTCCGGCAGTAACCATGGTCCGTTCCCATCAGAATCCAACTGCCCGAGGGTCGTGAGCCCATATGTCTCCGGCATTTCACCGCCGCCACATATACAGTTGGACTCTTATATTCATAGCTAAAAGATAGTATATAGATAGTATTCTCCACTAACTGCACTAATGGCGATAAAAGCTTGAATCAGTCGCGAAAAAACTTTCATAGACGTCGTAACTCCAGATTACTTTATCTCAAATGGATAAACTGGATACAGAATTTACTGGACTCAAATAAACTTTTATGCCTATAGTGCACCTAAATGAAAATACACATAATCATTTTATCGCACTCAAGAAATCATTTTCTCATCAGTAATTAGTTTTCATGGTATTTGCGAAAGAAGTATCATTTTTGTCACTATAGAAACCAGAGATTATAAAGATATTATAAAGAATTATGTTTCTGGGGAAATTAATGGATTCTCCTGTCAATGTCCAGTAAAGAGTTCAAAGTCTTCTTCATAAGGCAGGTGCTACTCAACTTCGGTGATCGAATATTTGATGTAAAAGATAATTTGTATTCACAAGTTTCATGTAGCGGAATATGTTAATACCACTTTAATTATTTCAATCGTGTTCGATAGAGTTGTAAAACTTTCTCTAAAAATTAAAAACAATTTAAAACTAATACCTGCGGAGTTCCTCTCAATCAGTATAGACTTGTCCGATATTATCTCTCAATCTTAGACTATAATTATGGGTTCGAATCGTAGTTTAGATTGTTGAAGTCTAACTATCATTATGTGATAATTAATCATGAAAGATTCATTCGCTACGAAGTATGGAAAGGATTTCTCACCCCCATTAACGCCATCGTTTTTCAATTGAGTGCGAAAACGTTTAAATAGCTTATCGAACCACACTAGTAAAAGTCTGAGATGATGTACGGCAGACGATCGATAATTCGATGAATCGCAGATGAAAATCACGCTGGCGAGATATTCAGTTGGATGCCACGTTCAGTCATCATTTTTCTCGATTGATTCGTGTAATTACAGATTATTAATGACCTCGTCGATTAGCTCTGCGCCATGAATGTTGGATTTACAATGAAAGAAAGAGACCTACAGTTCAACAGAAATCGAATGGTTTTAATATTTAACGAAATAATTTATCTATTTTTTTCAAACTGGCAGTAGTTGCATACTTAAACAAAATGATAACAATTGAAACAATATATACTCCTGTTTAAACACAATATACATAAATGTATATATATATATATATAGAACTTATATGTATTTCTCTCTAAAATATGCGCTGCAAATTAAAATCCTATACTTAGATTGTAGAAAATCAAATAAACATAAATTTAATGTCATGATATATGACCGTGAAAGTTAATAAAAGATAATTCTCCTTAACTAAATGCCTGCACTTTAAGCCTGACATTTTGACTTGTTGGAACATGTAACTTTACATTCACTGCAACTTTCATCACTTTACATCATATTTTACATATCCAATCAGGAAAAACCACAAAACACCGATATGCAAAATCACAACACTAAAAATTAAACGAATGCTACTGACACTCAGAACAGTAGCTTCCAATTACACGTGCAGTGAGTGAACTGCTTTTCATTTTTTCTGTCTCCTTTTCAGTCGTATTCTGAATAGAGGTTGGTTAAGACTATTAAAGAACATTACGATTATTGCTATACCTACGCGAACGCCGTAAAGCTCGATGGCCATTTTGAATTTTAACGATCGACAGGCCCGAGAGCTGTCCTTTCGCGGTTTACGTGGTTATAGGTCGTAATAACTAAGAAAACGTTGAACTAGGGTCAAGGGATATTATGGAAAAAGTGTGCCAATACTACAAATGTCAGAAATAGTTCGAAAATGAATAAATATTTCTTATGGAATAATAATATTATAATAAATATAAATCATTATTATTCAACAATAATGAATAAATATTAAATTTACTTATTATTAGGTGTACACTTGTTATTAATTCAATTTATTAAATTTATATTTATCATTTTAATTACAATTGCAATTATAATTTTCCGGCTTTACATTTCAAAGAGGATAGATCAAGTTTCACTTGGAAGCATTACGAAATTATTGGCCTCTTATCTAGACCAATCAGAAAGCCCAAGCGATCAATATTGTGAACAATCGGCTTTCAAACACGGCGTAAATATATTTGAAAAGGAGAAAATTTGTCCTTTCGTCCTTTCACTGGTTGAACTTAGTGACTTCTCGAGAAATCGTATCGTAAACTCGGTTCTGGGACGAGCCTAAGATAATTATCTATCCATCGCCCGCTCTGTTGAGAAAGGGGCGAGCTTATGCATATGTGAAGATAAAATATGGCGCGATTACAAGAGACACGCTCGCGATACAATGCAGACCAAAATTTCAGGCGGTCGCTATATGTGGTACGTCATGTTAATAGTGAACAAGCCTTTCTGGATGTCCATCGAGACTATACGGAAGCCTCGGGGTGGTCATTCGTCTGCCATTGTGGCTGCACAGTAGGCCAACGTTATAATACTTCAAGACTATTTCTCTTCCATGCATCTTTCATATCGATATAGCATACTTACATGGTCTGTTATAAATTCCCTTTTCACTAGAGACAATCCGTTATTATATGCTTAAAAAATCACCTCCAGCTTAATTGAAGTGACAATATAACAATATATACAATTATTCTAAGAATATAAATACATATTGAGTTTAATTGCATTTTGCTCCACTTTCACTATATAGTATTTTTCATTTATGATCTTGTTGCCTTTTAGGAAGAACCAGGTTTATCACTTTAATAATGATTGAGGCTTTGTCAAGTAGAGTATTTCAGTATTACACATTTTTCCAGTATTTTGACGTAAACCTATATTGGCCAGTATTGCCGTAAATATTATTGACAAGTCACTGGAAGCTGCTACTTTTATTATACATAAATTCAAACAAATTCTTGATCCCCTTCTGTTCCAGGGTGAGAGAAGAACCCAGGGAAAATCGACCTGTCAGAAGAGGATCAAGGCTCCCTCGATAACTCGTACCTCGAGGGGGCAAAGGAATATAACACCATGCAGCTTCGAGGCCAGTCCTCAGCTCTAATAGAGCTATACCTCATTATCGTGAGCGACCGTGTTCTCACGACGATCCTTCGTCTTCTTATACCTTCTCATCTTCATCTTTTCTCTAAGTTCGCGGACCCCTACTACTCCATCAACAGCCACCCAACAAATACATACTTCTATCCATACAATTTTAGTGTTTAGTGTTCACACATATATGATCGTCGATTTTATTTGCTTCTCTGGTGAAAGTCGAATTCGATCGGATTTAATAAGTTATAGAGTGTCCAGACATCCATATTTGAACAGACGTGTCCGCATTTTATATGAGCAATGTCCATATGTTCGTATTTTTCATATTCGCTTAATTTCATCCAAAGGGCCATTCATATAACTCGAGAAAAATTGTTCATCACTTTTTGACTCCTCTCTCTCCTCCCTTGTTTACAGCCATGAAATTTTGACCAACCCCCCTCCTCTATTTAGAAAATAGTTGGGAGGAACATTATGGTATTTTTCGGGCTATAAACCATTTGGACACCCAATTCAGTTTCATGCCAGATTCAATCGGATTGAAGTTTGAAAGGAATTACGGATTATAAAGGACTGAAAGGTATTTCGGATTCATATTCGGATTCACTTATTTGGAGCTGATGTACGATTGGTTGAAAACTTCCTTCGGATTAAATCGGAATAAAACGGTTTGGTTTGGAGACAAATTCGAGAAAATGAATCGAAAAATTTTGTATTGGTTCCGAATGAATTCCATTCCGAAACTTTCTCAAAGGTTGCCTTCTGCAACACTATAAATCCAATTCAGAGCGACTACTCATTGCAGAGAATAGTGAAATGTGAAAATCTCTACTTCGCAATCAGCGGTCATCATAAATCACTGAGCCGAAAGATATCAAAACTCTTCTTCTCCAGTCTCGTAACGATGCTTCGGTTTATTGAAAAATAATGAGTCGCTTTCTTCCCAGACTTTTATTGTGTATCCTGCGTAATTGAGTCTCTTTGGTGCTTTTTGTGAAGCCAAGTGCAAGAGTCATTAGCATTCCTTAATTGCTTGCATTGTCTGAATCTTCCATTTGCAGCTGAATCTGAGAAATTGCTCGATAGTTGCAGATTAAGAAATTATTTATTTATCTTGGGATGAGCATGCCAATTTTAATGAGCTTAATTTGTATTCCTTTCCATCTGTATATCTTTTATTTCAATCAAAGAAAAAAAAATTGGAGAATAATAAAAGTTTGTAAAGAATAGTCAGGAAAGAAGCTTCTGTTGCAGTGACTTTCGATTTGATACTTCTTTTCATATGAATACAAAAAATATACTGCCACTGAAAGGCAATTTGCTAAGGATAAAAAAAAAGTTAATTTACTCGTGACAATAAGTTTTTACTGCGAAAGGGTGAAAGCAATTCTATTCATGTTATGAATTGACTTAATGAGATTTATTTAATGATAATAGTTGTTACTTATATACGTTTACTTTTTAAATGTGTAACTTGATTGTGCCAGTCTTACAAGACACAACTGATTATTATAGATATTGAAATGAACTATGAACAATTTTTCTAATTGTAAGTATACAGGTGTCGAGGGCATTCGTTGAGGCTCTAATCCTATTTTCTATGGAACACATCTTTCGGCGAAATGATTAATGAACCTTGATTGTTCCGTTCTACTTCAAATTGCGCGTGCAGCTTCTTGGACTGTTCTAAATTCTGTAAATAAAAGAAGTGATAGTAGGTCGATTCGAAATGGTTAGGGTGCTCTTATTCTTAGTTTTGTAAGAGATAATTCTTGAGTTTCACAACAATTCGTATTAATTCATTGAACGAATGTGTGTCAATTCTATACATAAATATACATAAATTTTAATTGCAAATAAAATTTATATAATATTAATATCATCTGCATATTAAAATTAGCAATAGTTTACAAAATATACTCTTTTGAATAAAATAAATCTTCAGTTATAGTTTCCTATTCAGGTAATTCATTCACATAATAAAAGTTGGCGCCTTCCCTACTCTTTGGTTATTTCCTTATTATTCTTCGCTTAAATTACTCAAGAATAACAACCACCCTTTTCTCCTTTCATTTGAAATCCATTCAAAACTAAAAAGGCACAAGTCTATACGTCGAGAAACAGACTGACGTAGGTCATGAGTCGGAATAATGTTTCCGGGAAACATCTAAACAAATTTTTTAAACTTGTACCAGACTTCTTGTTTCAAAATGCCCTATTTTCGAAGAAACAGGTACTGAAGATAAGAAACACTTTACTCATGTTATATTATCTTCGCCTATCGATTACAACAATGTGTAAAGTTAAGTATAATGTCGAAACTTGTTAGCTGATTGAGGAACAAAAGAGACGATAACGATTAGAGAGAAGAAAGATAAGTACAACATTCTCTGAGCCTCTTCTTAGAAAATATATCAGCAAAATCTAAATAATTAGAATTGTGAGAATATTATTTTGTAAGAATATGACTTTTCTGGAAGTACGTTGTAGGTACTTTCCTCAATATTAAATATCTAAAGTGGTTATTCTTGTTGTATTATATGCATTAAGTAATAAACATTAAACGATCATGAGCTACAAAAAGTGAACACGTGTTCGAAACGTTGTGAACCACTGTGAAAGGATAAAAGCATTCTTGAACGTGATAAGATCACAATCAGCGGAGGTCGAATTCTTGGTTCGCGGACTTTTGTGCTTTCCGAAATTGTAACGAGATCGCTTGAGATGCCTCGAGTTACGCCCCAAAGGGTTTATCTTAATGTAATCCGGATCGGAAATTCGCTCGTGCTCGGCTTTCGCAGTCAAGATGAAGCCAGATGATGCTTTCAAGTCGCCGCACTCGGTAAAATCGCAGCCCTTATCGCAAGATCGGATATGACCCTCGACCTCCTCGTCGCCTATTGGCGGCGAATTGCACGTCTCTTGCCAATAAGTGAGAACCTATTGTCCAATGGAATCCTAAGGTATTACCGATAATTGCAAAAAAGTCTTATTAAAAAATTCTGGAAAAAAAGTCTTGTTGCGTGTAATCTGTTGGATTCTTTGCATTAACATCAGAGCTTCTGTAAGAAAGCACTGTTTTGACTTAATAAATGTTTAAAATTTAATTGTCTCCTTTATCAAACATATAAATTAATTTCAAATCTAAAAGATTTATTCGAAAAAGTATGGAGCTAAATGAATTTTTCTTTTCCACGTAAAATGAATTTTAAGAATTTCTTTAATGCGCAAATCGTTGGTATCAAAGTGCCATCTCTGAATTGAACAAAACGGGAGGATCAGAGTGTCGATCCAAGTGGATCGGTTGGATAACACGCCGGTATAGAATGTCGAAAATTACAGGGTATTATCCGCAAGCAGCGCGAGGATATGAGATTCAAGGAAGATAGTCCAGCGATATACGGGTCGGTTCAGATCGGTCGGCACATAGAGCACGCGTTTATAAGGTCGATTTTAATAGCGGTTTGATTACAATTATGAGGCCACTATAATGGGGTCGGTACTCATTACCTCGCTAAACTGAAACTAATTACTATGTTTTGCGGTTGCTTGCGAAAATTCCAAAGTAAGAAGAACCATTCACTTAATTCTTCCTTACCTGTTGCTCGACAAGTATCATTGCCTTGTCCTTCGAACACGTCAACATTAGCTTTTAGAAATTACAAATATTAGATTTAGATTAGATGAACGTTTATATAAATGTTATCTAGTAAATACTTTTACAAAAATTTTCGTTGATCAAAGTGGTATGTCTCTATTATCCATATACAGAATCAGGAATCCAGTTCCTATTGGCACACCTGGTCTTTTAGAGCATACTTGTGAATCCCATTCATATCCTTCCTCTAAACCCAATATTTTAATTCCGAAATCGTAACCCAAAGTGCGAGGCTATTGCGTCATTGCCATTTACGACTCTCTCGAGATGTGGAATAATAAAAGAAATTAGCATGAAACGGCAGAAAAAACATTTATATAAACAGGAATAAAATGCTAATGATTCAAATTTCAGACATCCCCATTAATATTTTTGAAATCCGAGAAGAAAAAGCACGCAGTTTCGACGTTCATTGAGCGAAAGACAACGGGGGTCGAAAAAGCGATTGGGCGATTCGTTGTTCGCAGTTCGAAGGTGAGGTATCACGATGTTAAGGAAGAAGAAGGAGAATGAGAGCGAGAAAAGAAGAAAGTAAGAAGGAAAAGAAGGTAAGAAAAAGACACAGAATCGTGGATGAGCAACACCAATAGGAACCCCGAGTTGGACTTCGTGGGTGCCACACTCGCACGAAGATGCCGACTTAGTGTGTGAACGTATTAACACCTCGAAGGATTTATGATATTGGAGTGAGGTTCCCTGCGGCATGGCGGCTTGTTCTTTCCTCTCCCAGAGGCCACTGCAACAAATGGGCTCAATTTCGTATTTTGTAACACACTCACCCCTTTTCTCTCTCAAGCACCCACGCACCTCAAATCTATTTCATCTCCATATTTCTTAGACTAACTTTTCTCGCCTGTCCGCAAACTCGATTCCACCTTTGGGCTCCACTTGGGACTCTGATATCCCATCTTTACCTGCCAACCCTGCCAGCAGAATATTGGGGCATAAAATTTGGGTCAGAATTTTGAGTTGTGATCACATAAAGAATATTTGGTTAAAAAGAGCTTGAAGAATCAAATCATTATTAAAATAATTTATACCTTAATTCACAATCAGTTCTCTCACACTTTCATTTTCACCGAACGTTTCTTTCTGCTGAAAACTATCAAGCAGAATACAAGGGTATTTTTGTTTTGCTAACATAAAATGATGCATGGCCTGGCAACACGCACAAGGTGCTCCACCCCCGCAGACCTATCGATTCTTACTTCCATTGACAAATTGATATAATTTGTAGCTAACGGCCTTTTCGCTAAAAGTAATCTTAAGTGGAGCTTATTATTGTATTATAATTGAACACACGACGTGGTAAGATTTATAATACTCTCGCTCTTTACAACTTGTTTTCTGAGAGAGTGTTATACTGTTATACTTTTTATGAAAGCGATAGAGTAAATGATGGTACTCATTAATGAGGAAAATAAATCAAGCTTCGATATCCATTTTCAAAACACTTTAAAGTACTTAGTTATTGAGATTAGGCATGACATATGACCGTGGGATCGTGAGATAGTCAAACATCAAGACTGAAAAAAATCTGTAACGGGCGGACTTCTTTGTTGGCGGTGACTCTGATGACTTTCTCATCTTGTATGCGATATTTCTGTAGTCGAACTGCCGTGTGAACGTGAGGTCCAATGTTTGGTGAAACAGTTTGACGGCGTTACATAATTGTGGAGTAAACGTTGACTGTCTTCGACGACCCGTGGAAGAGCAAACATTGTCAAGATCTTGAGATAGAGTTCAACCTAGTTCTTCGCTGCTGGTGATCAAGACTTGGATTCGGACATTGGTTCGTGTCTTTTCGAAACGATGATCGATCGATAGACAGATCGTTATGAGAGTTCAGCTGTCAGATAAGCTGTAAATGCATGTAGAAAACTTTTTTGCGCTGATGAATCAAGTTCGAGCATCTACGTGTTATTTAGTTTTCGTCTTGTTTTATCATCATCAGAAACAAAAAGGAAATCAAGTGTCGAGGGTCATTCTTACGCATATATGCGTCATTTTACAGAAATGGAAACCAACATCTCAAATTAATACAGATCGGATTCGATTAGAATTATGACATTAAATATTCAACTCTTTAATAAATTCATATGTATTAATATAAAGTCGATCGTAGGTATCAGAAGTCAACGAATTCATTTCTCCGTTTCTAGCTCCCGCAGTGATGTGTACCTTTGGTAAAATTGTTGCGCTTACATCGGTGAACAAGTGCGAAAATCACGTTGTCACGTATAAATAGTTGTTTGACTCACGACCACATGTTGGTATTCTGTTTAAGTGTTAAAACAACCGACCCATCGGATTTAGAATTTCGCATCGTATGAGATTATGCGCGAGCTTCCCAGTTGGATATCGGCTTTATTTCACGAAGGAATCGTTATTACACGAGCCGATTTCAAGCGAGTTAATTTATTTATGAATTAATTTAAGTATTTTTCTAAGCTTTTTATGATTTTCTCTCTATTATAATTGAAGTCTAACAAAGATCAATAATTGAGTAGACTATAAAAATTATGTGCAGAACACGGAGAAAACTGTTTAGTAGATCTCCCTGTAGATTTACTAAACAGTTTTCTCCGTGAGTTAAACACAACATTCCTTCAGCGATCAAGGTCAATTGTAAATTATCCTTAGTGTGTTAACTGTTTTGAGTTATACTCCATATACCTCTAGGATGTGGAGTGGATGTGCTTGTCCAATAATTAGGCGGTTAGAAAGCATCTGCAGGGGGTCCAAACTGCCCGAAGGCATCGCGTGGGCGTGTGACCTGAACACAACTTAAATTGTTGCGGGCCAAATCGAAGGAGACTATTTAATCAGAGATAAAAAAACGAAACAGTAATTCGAACTTTAATTCATTAATCATGAATCCAACGAGCAATAAGAAAAGCATATTGAGATTCCTTTTGTGAGAACAATGATTATATTATACAAATCCCAGTGTGAAAATCATTCACTCCCTAAAAATTTGACGTCAGTTCGCACTCCTTACATGAATTAATTTACGCGAATATTAAATGATAAAAATAGAATTTATTATAGCTTATAAGAAAGAGGAGAATCGTCTCTTTTCTCGTGTGTTCTCCCACTTTTATCTGGACTCATCCTACGCATTCTGAGCGAACTCTTCGTATGAAGACATAAATCAAACGCTTTCGTGGACGATGCTCGCAATTACACACGCGTAATATATAACGACGCACGCATGGCGTGCAGCATGGTACATATGCTTTGCGAGCCTCGTTATAATATTCTTGCGCATTGTATATGTTTGCCTTCGTTCACTTCACCACCCCCACTCTCTAGTGTTAAGCATTTGTATCGTATGCGCGACTCAAGCAAGCGATAGTGTGGGAGTCGCGCCAATTTGCTTGGTATTTGGACCGCCCTTTATAACGAGATGGCCCCTTCGTGACCGAGACATACGATGGTACCGCGTCGCTCTTCCGTGATGATCCTCCGGCGAATATTATAAGACGCTTCACTTCGACCAGAACTTGTTATACCTTATACACGAGAGAGAAGGCCAATATTAGAATTTAGGAAAAGGTTAAACGCAAAGGTTAATGGTCGATATCCTTACGGGAAAAGCAAACGATCGAGATTAAAGATTGGTTCTAGAGTTTTACTACTTGATTTTTAGTTGTTTCCTTAATAATAAGATGATGCGCCGTTTCCTTTTTGTCTAAGGTGTTGTTTAATGCTTCCCAAATGTTTATGGTATGGAAAATTCAAAGCAAAACAATAAAATACATTAATGAATGTGCTTATTTATTAACAGAAATTGTCACCTTCATATCTACACTACCGATCAGAATATTGTGTGTTCATCTGTCAAAGATTCGATTTTTTCTTTTAAGTAAGATAAAAACTATCAAATGTCTGCTTAATAAAATGAGCCCAGAACTATCGTCGAAAAACAGGTGAGCTCATGATTCTGCATGACCGGTAGTATACTACAGAATGAAAGACTTATTCATTGACTGATTTCAAAAACTCACAATCAGTCTCTTCCACATCCAACTGTTAAGCTGAGTTGTCTCATCAGGGAGGGCGTGTAAGAGAGACTCAATGGGTTCGAGGAGATTTCAATGCCCCGTCCGAATCGAGATCTCAGAATCGATTTCGAAGCTTAAAAATGATTTAAATTGAATCTATCAAAATGAAAGGTTACTAAGGTACCGCCTATCCAGTGTGGAGATCCATGAAGGGCTCTTTCGGCGCCATGGAGTGATCCAGGGGTCAGCGGGGGCTGTAAGGGGTCCGCGTGCTGACGGGCCATCAGATAAGGCCCCGTGTTTGCCTAACCTCTCACCTCCTTCGCGGTCCGCATCACCGGATGCCCCGAAGTGGCCCTGAAGTGCCTTGAAGTGGGTGCACCGCTTGCGACGTGACTGACAGGTTCACCGCACGTCTTCTGGTCATCATTTAAAAGCTTTCAAGAGCATTCTGTCCTGTTCCCTCTGATTTTGAGTCAGTTCATCCTTCTTCTTGTGTCTCCTCCCACTATCTGCACTTTAATCGTCTCGGGCTTTCCTTAATTTAATTGCTCTAGAATAACGTTTCTCTAATCACTGTTATACTCTTTTATTTTCAAGGGCATCATTAATGGCATATTTTTACAATAAGAAAAAAATGGAGTAGTACTTGCGTTCGTTTTTATAAACAACTGGAAATTGGAAAATTTCTAAAAGGGTACCGGTTCATTTCAATTACATTAACAATGTATATATTTCGAGTAAAAGATTTAAAAAATAATACATGAATAATCGAATAAACTGAGAGGATAGCAGTGAAAAAGTAAATAAAAAATCACTACCTGCAGAATTTACTAAGAACTTGTTTTAATGAATGGCGACTAATTCATTTTAAAAATTTCTATACGATAAGGCGCCAAGATTATTATACTTCTTCAGACGTCTTTTTTCCGACGTTAGTTTGCACTTAGTCGCAGTGTCATTTTCTCAATGTACTCATTAACTTTATATATGATGACGAGTCAATTTTTATAGACAATTATACAGTCACGTACTGCATTTTAAAATTAAACTCATGAATGCTCGCACATATGAATATAAACACCTATGTACACACACGCACACACAGCTACATATAGTAACTTAAACATATATACATATTGGAATGAAGATGAGTTAAAATGATCAGGGGTAGAAGTCGCGCGAATGGCGCTAAGGATCCGCGGCCGATGGCCAATCGAGTAATTACTCTTGGATAATTAGGAGATCGCTCGAGGTGCGCATTAATCAACATTAAATTGATTTGTTAGTTAGTTGAAGGGGGATGCCGCGCGAGGTGCGTCAGATCCAGGTATGAAAGGAAGTAGAAGAAGATGCAGATGCAGCGGAAGAAAGATAAAGCAAAAAATAAAAGAGTCAGTTAAGAAGCAGCGAAATTACTCAACAGAATACGTTCAAGACAAAAGAAGTCGATTTATTATGCAAACGATCAAGTTTTTAATAAATTAAATGGAATTAAATATATATAATAACTATAAAAAAGCGATGTATGATTATATGTAATTATAAATAATACAATTAGAATATGAGTGTATCCAACAGGAAGTTAAACTTCAGGGACAAAGTTTACTAATTCTAGACTTTAAAAGAATGATTCCAATTGGAATAAGTCACGTGGCAGTATAAATCTGTGCGCCTAAGATACCAGTGATTAGGAGGAGAATCGTATCTCTCTGCTCGACGTAATAAACCAATTCCCGCTCAGAATTCAGGAGAAAACGGTGCCATCGAGCGTCCTCTAATTGGACTGCATTCCATTCAGCTTCTCTTATACATATGCTTTACCGGAATTTTCATTAGCCTAGCTTTGTCGTGACGGAAGATCCCGGATAGCGCATCGTCTCTGCGCTCACTATGTGATATCATTAAGAAATATCACGCGTAAAGAAAGCGAAACGCAGAAACAGATTGTTCCTTTTAAGATTTTTAATGTTCGATCTATTAGATCCTTCATTTCAGAGAAACGGGAATGGAAGAATAATTTAGGAAAGGCATGAGAAATTCTGGAAAATTGATTACTACCCAATTTAGCTATTAATCTCCACGGATTAAGAGATAGGGCAGCTAATTCAGACCCAGAAAATAATTTGTTGGACCAACCAGCCGAATTAAATAATGGACTATTTACATAGTCTCCTGATACTGAATTGGGAATTCTTGACAAGACTATTTATCACTTATATTTAGAATTTAGAATTTCTATTTTTAAGTTGACAGTACCGTTGATGAGCTTAAATCACTGTATTTTAATCAAACTTGATGTCTTAATATTCATTTTGTAGATGAGAGGATAAGTTTCTACATTTTATCAAATTCCTTTGAAGTTGGGTAGGATCTGATTACAGATCGTTGATGTAAAGGGTCCGAGGGCGAGGAAGATTTCAGCGGGAAGAGGTGCGGCATAAAGAGCATTATACCGGGCATAATGCAGGCACATAACGGCGGATCGAAGGATCATCGATCGATGCTGATCGGTGGATCATGGTGGGATCGCAGACCGGTGCTTTTTAAGCCAGCGGGGCCAGCGTGCAAGCAGGCTAATTGTATGATATTGTGTATCGACAATGCTGTAATGAAGCATTGTCCATGCAGACTCGATAGCAGAGAGATATGCGAGAGTCGATGTCATCGGGACGAATTTTTCTCTCTTTTTTTCAATTCTCTAGACGCACATTCCAAGAACGCTCAAAGAAGCGCAAAGACGATTCGATCGTCGAGTCTTCGCGTGTTAACGCGGCAATCAAAGGGATGTTGCAACGCCATGTGAAAATCTCAAGCTTATTATTGTCATTATCCGATGTTATGAAAGTTGTCCACATTTTCTTAGAAAAATAATGTAATGATGACAATGAAGGAGCTCTCGGTGGTTTGCGAAAGGTCAGGATTGATTGGAAAATTGAATTATTAAAATTCAAGATGCGGTAAGTGCTGGTCGCAATTCTCTATGGATTAGAATCTACACTGAAAGACATTTCGAAAGTGATCTTTGATTTGTAATTGAAAAATTTGTAGACTGAGTTGTCCGGCTTGATGATACGATTACCACATTTTAACACCTTAGATGTCAGGTCCTTATTCTTTAAAAGTTTTCATTTCTTTAAAATAATACTTTATTTTCCAGAAATCGTGATGATGCACTTGTGATACTGACTGTATATTGAATAAAGTCATTGATGATTTATCGAACGAGTATCGAGCAAGGAGATCGTAGAGTCGATCAAAAACGATAAGCGAGGAAGCGTCTAGTCTTTAAGTAGCGAACTACCGGGTTCAGCGGACGATTGGTTTAAAGGAGGCAATTCGCGTGGACAAAACAGTATATAGGTAAAAGTGAATAGCTTCCCACAGTAGCGCTCAGGAAATGCGAGAGAGGGCCTGGAGAGGTTCGAATGCAATCGAGGAGGGCAAGGGCTTCATTTTCATTACCCGCGCCGACTACTCTACGAAGGGCTGAGCTTTGCTTCGCTGGCTAGTCTGGTATCCACCTTCATCATTCGCGGTAAAAGTTATAACTCGATTATGCGTCTAACTAGCAATTTCAATACTATTAAGAGTCCGACGGCATGGCAGTGCGCGGGGCCACCTCGGCAAAGCAGAGAATGTTTCGTCCCCGAGCAAAAACCCAGCCAGGGACTGCAAATACTGCGATGCACCAACGGACAATAGATGGTCGGCCTATCTCTACGCATAATTCAAACGAACACCGCGGATTGGATCCACGGTAGCAGCTACGGTCCTTCTCTTGCCCGTTCTTAGTCTCTCTTATTTCTTCTTACTTCGAATCGAATAAATCAACGGGGGAATAAATCAAGCCTACCCATGATCGCGACTGGCCGCATTTCGAAATGATGAGATGAAAATCGCATCTTTGTCGAGGATCGACAAATGGACCCGCACTTACGTTGATATTAGCGGGTTCATCTGCGAGATTTCAATAAGGAGAGAGAATGCAATTGCTGAAAAATTGCACGAAGTAATTTAGAGAATTGGAAAAAGTTCCTTCTGGTCTTCTGCATAATGATGTTGGCATTTTAAATCATTTTTATCTACTTTGTAGATAAGTTCAAATTACGCATGTATTATTTTTGTACACAAACAAAATGTTTAAACAATTGCAAGGTTCAAATTTGTTTCATCAAAATGTACTGCGGAATTTTAGAGAATTTTTAAGTCAATAAAATGTGTTTTGGAAAAACTGTCACTTATTACACGATAATTATATCGCGAAACCCTTCATTTAATTACAACGGAAAAATAAAAAAGGAGTACATATTATATAAATGACATTACCATAGATTGAAATTATAATGGTCTCCCTTGGCAAAAAAGTCTATCTTTTTCGGTACACCCTAATATATGTATAACTAATAACGCTGCAACTTGGATCCACACGTGCAGATGAGCCCGCCACTCTTAAGCCCTTCTTACTGAGGGAATATCCCGTTGGTCGGTTCTCGTAACGGGCATATCCGCCTTGAAATAAAATCGCCGATAGTATCTCTGCTCAATGAACTCTCCCACGCCTATGAAGCTCGCGTTCGTCCACCCGCCGGTGGGTGTCATGTCAGTGTGTGTGTGTGTGTGTGTCTGTATGTGTGCCTGATGTCTCTGTGTATGTATATAAATGTGAGTGTGTGTATGCGTTTCATTGCAGGTATTTGGTTGTAGGTATACGTGCAGCATAGATCCAGCGGTTCAACGTGTGCAAGTGCACGTGCATCCATGCGTACAACCACACGTACAGGTTTTATGTGTGTGAATGCGCGTATTTGCGCGAGCTGCGTGCGTTCCATGGGCGAGGAACCAGGTTCCAGGTTCCAGGTTCTAGGGTCCAGGGTCCATCGGGGTTCGACCCTCGACCCCGGCACGTATTCGCCACACCCGCACACTGATGCTTATGCTTAGGCCGCAAAGATATGCTTAGGTGGGGTCTCCCAGAGCCAGAGTATATCCTAGGCAATTCTCGCCTCTCACTCTTCCTTCTTCTCTCCTTCTTTATCCTTCCTCATCTTCTTCGACTTGGTATTCTTCTTCTTCTCCTTCATCCGCACCATCATATGGGTATGTGTGTACACGCGCGGAATTAATAGCCGACCGCCGTGGAAAAAGTCACTGTAATGTGATTACGACGCTGTCTTTCGCCTGTTCGTGCTTACTCGACCCGCCACAACTACGACTTCCACGTATGGCTGTATATTACACCATATATATATACACCGTGAAAGTACGTGTGTCCAACCCCCTATCTGACTTGTTGAGGCTCATTCGATGCTTTCGCGCGGCATTCATTTCCGCTCCAGGGAAACCCCAATCTCAAAAGGTGGATAAGGAAAGGTAAAGTGAAATAGAAGATAAGATATTCAGATATTCGTTCCTTCTAAATAAATCTGATTTCCTCCGAAACTTAGTGAGAACTTATTTGCTTTTCTTAATATCTCACAAAAGGAATAGGCATCTTTCTTCCTAATTGGTCCTGAAAGGAAGACCGCAGCTGAACGTAACAATTTTGATGATGGTTTTACCAACCTTTGGTACCATGAATCTGTCCGGGTAAAGCTCAGATTTGTGAATTTGATTTCGAAACTTTCGCCAGAAGGAGGTAAGTAACAAGTAAATGAATTGCAGTTACGAATTTCCAGTGAGTAATGATGTAGGCTAGAGTACTGTTGTACCACAGTGATGTAAATCTACAAGTTCCTGGGACAGATCGTAATGTTGGCTTGAAGACGTTACAGGCAAACGGTACTAATACCCTCGTTGAGGTTGTCATTGTTTTGTACTTAACTGTAGCGGTTTCATATCTCGATAATACGACTTATCCTCGTGAACGAGAAAGTACGACCTGTGTTTCTCTTTGGTCGTGAAACAATCGTCTCGGCTATCAGACAAGATTGGTCGAAGTTGCTCCCCATGTCAGTCAATTTGGGTCTTGCTTTCTTCATCTCGACCCCTCTTTTTCTCTCTCGTTTCATATTTATGCTCGATCCTGTCTCTCTCAAGCTCTCTTGAAGAAAACTTCACCCACATCGGTCACTCGAACGATTTAGTCGACGACATTCGACGACGGGGGGTCGCGATGTTCCCGTCAGTATGTCAGTCATTTCTATCGTAACACTCTGATTCACCTGGCACCAGGAAAGAAGGATGACAATTGGAGAATTTGAGCTATGTACACAAGGTACGTGGTAAAGATCTCATGAACTCGAGCGACGTGTCGACGCGACGCTGGCACAAGAGTCTCGCTATTAGTGACTATATACCAATTCTATCTTACTCCGACTTGTAGTCTCGGAGAGAAGAATTATGCTTGATTTGTGTACGAGCAGAGCATGAAAAGTGGATTATAATCGTGAGGATAACATGTACAGACAGCTTGAGCATAGAAATGTCAATAAACATCAACGGGAATGGCAATTTGATATCTTAATAAAAAGGAATACGATATACCGTAAAAAAAATATTACTGAAATCGTAATGAAGATTTCATATTGTAACTTGATGGATCTAATAATAAATCAATGCACTATCGTACCAATAGTTAGAGTGTAACAACAAAGTGCATGATATCATTCATATCAATATTCATGGTATCATTCCTATCAATATGATACGGCCTGATTTACCATTTTTCTTCAATGTAATCTGATTGTTCATTGAAATATGAAGAATAGAGAGAATTTTACTGAAAAAACATAGTACGATTCTTTTTTTTTTATGGTACTAATTCATATACATAAATGCTTCTTTTTGTTTTTTCAACATGTGAATTTTTGGTTTACAGGGAAAGACGAAAAATCTAAAGAAATAAGTTAAGCAGAATCTTAAATTACATACATGGCCACAACAATTAAAGCTTATATCAAGATCTGAAAACTGAAATGGAAATCTTCGAGGATAAACATAATGGACGTTAACTACATTTCCTACCTATCTACGTAATATGTCTTAGACTGAGAAAAGTAATTGTATAGAGGATCACAGACCGCGAATCGAAAGTCTAAACCATGTCGAGAGTTAAAGGCGAGCAATAGCGCGGTCAAGTGTTTCCAGCTAGCGACTTGCAACGCTTGTAAGGAGAGCACACGTCTGAAGGTGTAGGCGTGTAGAAGTAGAATGTTCCGTGTCTGCCAGATGTCTAAATGTTGACAAGCCTCGGCGAGCAGCTAATAACCGTTTAATAAGATTACGTCTCCAAGCAGACGGACTTGACATGGCCGGAACACGTTTGTGTTCTTACGACCTGGTTTTATAGGCTCACCATACATAGACAGAAAAGTATGCAATATGCATGAACGACCCTGTTGTATGCACTTTTTTCACACATATATCTGATTGTCCCAGCAAATCCATCATAATAAGCAGAATTAGAAACAATATATTGTATAATTAATACAGTAAAACTATAATTGCACATTATAAGCGTATATTTCGAATAAAATTTTCGAGTACACTTTAAATATTTAGAAATATTTAGTTTATAACAAGCACTTGTACGTAGGTTGCAATAGCAGCGCACGCTCAACTTGAAATTTGTCGGATTAAAGTAACTTATTGAGTGTAAGTGAAAATGTTAAGAAGAATGTAATAAATATCTTGAAGATTGAGTGGATTTAAATGCATGAAATGAAAGATACAGATGGATAGATTGTAGGGCAGAGAAAAAGAGAGAGGGTAAGATATAAATGCGAACGCAAGGAAGGATGCATTTGCATTCTTATTTCCACCATAGTGATAGTGGTTTCACGGGCAATATCGTGAAATTTATCGGAGTGCGGTTGCGATGATATTTTACGCGCAGTGGGGCCCACCCATGGCGGGGCCTGGCCATCACCCCATATATTAACTCGTAGGGGGACGCCATAACCTTGCTATTATTCCGGTATTTATACCACCATAGCTACGGTGGTCAACCACCTAAATCTTCTTAATACGTGGCGGTTAGTGCACTTTACTGTACCGCGAAGGCTCCCCGATTTCGAACGACGAAACTCCCCAGGACGTCCATCTGGACATCGATTTTCGACAAAAGAGATTTTGATCGCGAACGAATTGCAGAAAGATTAGTGGCTTGTCTTATTTATGAGCTATTCGTCATCCGCCTCTCTCAGATTACTAAAATCAAGCCTTTCTGATTTGCGTTATCAATTCGGGGAACTAATGTACAATTAATCTTAATATGGAAACAGTTATACAAAGAGAAGCACAAAAGAGAAGATTCAGAGATAAAATAAGAGATTTTCCGATAATATACATATAATGCAGCTTATTAACTCTCCATTCTAGGAAGGTAGATTATACTGAAAATTGGGAAATACATCGGAGGATCGTGAGAGACGGAGTGGCCAGCTGAGGGAGTAGATGGAGGACTATAAGAAGAGGGCAAAAGTTGGGAAAAAAGAAGGAAGAGGAAGAAAAAGAAGAAGGAGCAGTATCCTGGATACTCCGGCATCTAGATGTACTTCCTTGGTGAGCGCGAGAGTCCGGTATCTGAGCGTAGATCGGAATTCAGGTACACGGTAGCACTACCTTACACCACCTTTGGCAAAGGAGTGGGACAGCGAGGGAGGAAGAGAGCGAGAACTGAGCTTAAGTTGGCTGCGAAAAGCAGCTTCGGGCGGTTCTCTACCGAGGTCCCTGGTGATCTACCGTCCCGAGCCAGGCCCTCATTAACGCCTTTGCTAAGAAATTATACGCGCTCGGTGGCAAACAAGAGCAAGACGGTGTCCAAGTTCGAGTGGTTACACGGGACTCCTCCCTGCTTTTGTCCCACTCCTTTTTCTGTCTCTTACCTTCTTAGATTTTATATCATTTACTTACTAGCTCTGTCTCGCTCCTCATTTTACCTTCTCTTCTTCGTCTTGGTGAAGCGTGCGAAACTTCGCAGCCAATTCGATTGAGATTGTGGTCTAGATAGCAGGGTGAGAAGACCGAGATTCATCGAGATCTCATGATTTGGAACTGCTCCTCTTCTTCGGGCATGCTTCTGTTTAGATCGATGCATACGGATAAGCTTTAGTGAATGTAAATATTACTGGATGAGTAAAATTTTTTCAACAATCTTCAATACAATATTACACTCAAGCCTTGAGTTAATTCTCGTCGCGGGTTTCCCTCTAATTTTATTAGAATTAACACAAGTGTCTTATTCGAAATGTAAAAAAGCTGCGCTACTGACAATAGATTTCATGGAGTCTGCGACGTTTGAAGGGTCAGGAAGAAGCACCACTCACTCAACACCTTCTTTAGAACATTTGAATGAAAATTTATTTAAATAAAAATATAATTCTTGCAACGCAAACGGTCAAGGTCTGTACTATTTGTTTCCTCTTCTTTCTCTTTATTATAACCGTTACTTCTAACTTTAATTTATGGATTATGAAAATGAGTTGCCTCTCATGATACAATTTAAACATTTTTTTCCTACCACGCAAGTTAATGAAAAATAAGTTCTGTGACATAAAGAATGAAAGAGCATATGAAAGAAAGAAAGAAAGAAAGACGAGAAGATAGTATTAGCGAATGTGCTCCGCGTTGAGCGCAGTTTATTAATGCAATGTCGTGTCGGTTGACCTTTCACTGTTTATTTTATTTTTAATTTATTCCTCCCACCAACACTGACAACCAACAGGCATTCAACATAACAGAATGCATGGTCGCGCGTACTCTGAAGAACTCTGCCCAGCATCCTCTGTTCTCATCTTCTCCATGGTCTTTCTTCTTTGCTTTCTTTCCTTGACCTAAAAGTCCTTTTTTCACCTTCTTTCTCCTTTATTTTTGTCCTTCCCCCTCATTGCGACCAAAAGGGTCGGAGCGCGTACGACGATTGCAACGATTTATTAATAACCCGGTTTCATTGGCGTTTGGTCGCCTCGAAAAATTACGTTTACTGCCTTCAAGATCTGACCCACGACCTCTCATGGACCCCAGATAGCTCGTAGGTGGTGGAACCAGTTTTTGCATCAAGACTTTCAGGATATTCGTTTCCGTACGACGCTATTTCTTCCCCTTAGTATTACTCTTTTTGTTCTCGTGTGACAGTGGCCTCTCTTCCTGGATGTATTTTTTTATAAGCTCTTTTCTTTCCGTTTATTTTTGAATTACTTAATTACTCGAATTTATAATCCAGATATTGTCAAATAGTGGGAATATTTATAATAATATAAATGAGTATATGTAGTACCTATATATATAGTGAAACAGTCAGTGCACAACTATGCGACCGGTGCACCTCTGCGCATCTATGCGCATCGCAATCAACATACCGGTCTGCGAAAAACCAGCCGCTAAGCTAATAGGATTTATTTTGCAATTCGCATGAGATCCGCTGCACGTTCCGCGCGCGTCAATGCCGCGCAAGGCTCTTTCGCTCTTTTATATCGGACGAAGGAATTATTCGCGCGAGTCGGATATCTCTTCCCAGCTTCCAGGCATAATGGTGCAAGATCATGAAGATCTTTCTTACGAGACTCTTCTTTGCATCCCCGAGCAAGGACATGCATCGGCTAATCGCGTCCACTAAAGAATTCTTTTATACATCAGTACTTTATTCCAATGGACTCTAGATTGCTGCACCGAGTGTGTTTTTAACCTGCGGTGACGTTTCTAACCAGCCTTTGATCTCAGATGTACTAATAGAGGATATTTATCTCTTAAAGGACGATCCAATTATTTCTTTCTGCCTGATGCTTCCTATATTCCGAAAGACAGTTTAAAATTCTTCATTATTAAAGGCTTTTAAGTTCAACTTCTATAAAACATTATTTTCAGCAACATTAATTATTTAATTAAACTGTAGAATAAAGCTTAATCAACCCATACAGAAATTTTTGTGGGTTTCTATAGTAGGAGACCTGGCTTCTTAGCTTCCTGGCTGCCTGCCTTCCTAATTATATGAAAAGACTTTTAAAGCTTGAAAGAGAGAATGAATTGGCGGACAAATCATTTCAAACTCATGAAAAAGTTGACCTATTCTTGCATATATCTATTTCTGTCTCTCTATCTCTCTCTTTTTCTCAATTCAAGAAGGACAAAACTTAAACAGCCTCTGTAAGAGGTGCGCTGCTCATAAAGCACATAAATCAAGAGGTTCTCTTTCTTATAGAGCCTACCACCTTCACCAACCTCTTCACCCACCCTTCCTCACTCTTTCTCTTTCATGACCATCTGCTCTCTCTTTCTCTCCTGAAGCTCAATAGTATACGGTTCGCCTTTGACTCTAACTTTAACCTCGTCCAGTCCGGCAATAATTACGTTATGACGCTTACCAATCCGATGGAGTCAGTTTCTAAACTATCTCGCTCCTTCTCGTTTAAGTGATGCGCTTATTTTTGTTCAACTTATGCGCTTATGTTTGTAATCTTATGTAATTCAATTTCATTCAGGGTAAAAATATTTAAATAATATTTCAAATAAGCTGCCAAAGTGGTGGAAGACCCTACCATAAAACTGCGTTTATAAACTGATGCAATAGAAAATATAAATACAGGAAATCTTTACTCAACTCAATTTTAGAATCGAAAAGTACGGCTGACTAAGTAAGACTTGTTCTACTTTCAAGTCGTAGATATATGTAATATCAGGAAATTATATTTTACGTATATTTTCTGAGCCCTTCAACCTTGTAAAAAAATCGTAACACACGTTTTTTATTTAACTCGACCATGAAAAATGGATATTGATTTTTCTTTCCAGCATGTATACATTAGAGTCTTGTAATTACGCTTGTAAGGTGTGGCGTGGATATTTAGGGAAAAAAAAGAGGTTTTACAGATCTAGAATATTCTTTGTTTTCATTTTATGTCACATACATCACCTCAACTTTCATTTGTTAATGATCTGAACGTGTGATCTTTTAGTTTTCATAAAATTAATAATCTTGGAAGTCTCAATAAAATGAGATGAAAAACAAGAGAATAAACTAAACCTGAATTGACAGTCAATTAAATGCAATTAATTTCCACTCGCTTTCTTCACATTACAATAATTCTACTCGAGGAAAGGTCATAAATAGATTCTTCGTCAACGTTAGTTTGCTGATATCTTGAGGAATTAAGAAAACGTTAAAAGTTAGCGACGCGTGACTACCGACAAATGAAGCGAGTTACGCGCGTCAAAGCGCAGCGCTGCGTGAAAATGCGCACTATGTCTCTGCAATACAATTGTGCACTTGCGCCTTGCCATTCACACCTAAAATAGGTCGAACGGTACAGTGTTCAAGTACTGGCAGAGTCGTAAGATAACGCAAATTTATTACGTGTGTCCGAAACTGCTCATCACTGTCGCTAGAAATGGATGTTTATTAGTTAACACATATAATATATATATATATATTCCTCCCAAGTACACATATGCGGGTCATGTGAATTAGGACTACCAGCTGTTTACTGAGAAATATGCTCGGAAATATGGGTGGTTGCTGCTCTTTAAATTGACTACGGGGCAGTGAAAGAAGCAAATTATTGTGACTTAACATTCCTTATACATTGTGTAAAACAAAAAATAGAAAAGACGGAGATTGTGACTCTCATTACTATAAGACAGTTCATGAAAATATTTGTAATTTGAAAACTTGTAATATTTTTTGGTTATTTATATTTTTATATGTTCGAATTTTTTAAATACTGGTCGCTTTGTAGATTTGACATTTAACCGCATCTCGCGACGCTTTCACCGAAGGTTTTTTTAGCGATGAGAGAAATATGAGTACGAAATTTTAGAGTTCTGCGCATAGACTTCCGTAAATTCATTATTTCTGAAACCTTTAATATCACGATGAACTTTCCATTATTATATTAGTGGCCAAATATTTCACTGGAATAAGTTTCCTCTTCCTAAGTCTTATAATATTTGAAAGTCGTATTATAAATTATGATAGTGGCTCATTATAACCTGGCGATTCACAATGTGAATGGCTGTTACTATTATATGACTTATTATTATATCATCATCGCTAACCATCATTCACATCTTATTTGTTTAAATTTCCAAGAGTTATTCCTTCATCTTATGTTTTCATTTACTATTATCACGGGAGCTGCACGAATCCACCCCCATAATTTGAAAATTAAATCCACCTGCAGATGAACAAGCAAGACATAGACGTTCCCAAGACAAGAGGTGAACTCATGTTTAGATTGACCATTGCGAGGTTCTACAGGATAGGCGGTGACCCGCAGAGACTTTCACCTGGGCTCTACTCGACCTTATGCGTACGACATAATGATCTTCTCTTCCTTGTTATCTCGTGCAGAACATAAGAAAATAACCAAAAACGAAAACGGAAAGGAAATTCATTTCATTACAACTCAGCAGATAGGTATGTTGGAGAACTAAGATAGTGCAGAACTTTAGATAGAAATAATAGAGTAATTTCTTATTATAGCTCAGCAGAAATATATTGTGTATTAAAAGAACGATATGTGCGGGTCTTTGATATTCCTAGTTGAGAGGCTCATAAAACTGCATTTTTATAATACGTTCATAATTCCGAACTTCAATAATGCTGAAGAAGCAAAGGAAGCTAAATTCAAAAAATATAAAGGGTAAGTAAATGAATTTCAGCAGAGATAAAATACGTATCAGGTATTTTCGACAGTATAATGGTTGTAATAAGTGATAAAAAATTGAGACTTATAATATACACTTTATAAATAAATTAAATTTACAGCGCTGAAAAGCAGTACACAATGGCATGTAGGGTGTTCATCAGTATGTAGAGTGTAGGCGGCGCTCCTAGCAGGTGCTCATTAGATTACAGGGACGATGTCGAGATGTTAGCCACCTTTTACTCACTGCTCGAGAGGCTTCCACGCGTAAGATTGGGATCTCGCGGTGTTCTCTTCCAGTTATCGTTCAGACCCACCTCTCCTTTCCTTTTCTCTTCTTTGCACCTTTTCCTCCTTTGACTCTCCACCACCCTCGTTAACCACCTCTGGACCTATCTTCTCACCTGTGTCACCGAATTTTTCAGGAAAACTTTTAGCCCATTACGCGACGCATCCTCATATGTTAATTTGAAAAGTAGAGCAGTATCAAAGGAAAGTCAAAGGACATCGGTATATTACTCTGGCAAATGTACTCTGGCAATTGTAAAGATTTGACATTTTGCATTAAACTGACATTTATGTGATTGCGAGAATAGTATTAGTTTCTTCAGAAACTTGACTCTAGTTTGTTTTGTGGCCACTTTGAAGTTATCGTACGCTTCTGGATGTTTCTTATTTTTCAGGTTACACTTGTAGGATTTACGACTTGTCGTATTTAGCAGTAGCACCTTCTCGAGTTTCTTGTCCTTGTCGTCTAATGACCGGGATAACAGAACAGTATCTAATTACCCTCTAATTAGGCCGATCATGTATTGAAAGAGCGATTTTATCAGTCTAGCCCACCACACACGTCGAGTGCGGTAATTCTTTATCTTCTTTTTTGAATCCATTTTGAATCGTTACATTGTTATTCTAAAATAAAATAATCCATAGAAGATATATTAATAATAATACCTGGTTCTGAAATCGTGAATTATCAGGAAATGAGTGAACCAAATGCAATTCTTGAGGTAAATATTCTACTTGTTAGCGGAAAGGTCACCGTTATGTCACTCACTTTGCAGAGAGATAAAGAAATAAGCACATCAAAGATTAAGAAATGGAATTATCTAATCTCACTCTTTCATTCTGCAAGTTTTAGTGCATGTAAACGTAAAAGCATGTACCACAATTCCGTGATTCTTAAGTGTTCAGGTTTGCAAAAAAAATCAAATAACACGTCCAGACGTCGAAGCTCCGTAATACTGACATTAGGCGAGCGTCTTAATGACGATGTTAATTAATATATTCGAGACGACCGCTTAAGTCACGACAAACGCCGCGAGGAATTAACATAAGCAAACTTAGCCTCGCCTTCTATTAAGCAAGCCGACTAGAAGTGTTAATTTTCTGCTAGGTCGCATCTGAAATCCACCTCGTTTTGTCCTGCAGTCAATGGAATCGCAGCAAGTCTCTTATTTTCTTTAGTTGAAATTTACTCGAGGGTCAAAAATTAATTAAGATGCGAATTTAAAAAAAAAAAAGATATTATTTTGACAAATATGAGCAAAGATAAGGAAGAATTAATACGAGGGTCTTTCCTATTATACACGTATTTGGATTTGGAACAGAAAGTTATACAGAAATTTGAAATTGGATAAAATTTCCTAATTTCATTTGCTCCTTGAAATTTCGAAATCTTCCACTGTGAGGAGATCTTTTATAGCTTCTTCTTTTTTAGTTTCTTAATTCCTTGGGATTTAATAAAAAGCCTGAGATGCACCATCTAGAAATGATTTGGCGTTCCTATAATACCTTCTAGCTCGTTATAATCAACGAACTGGTCGCACGAGGTCTGCAAGAAGGGTGCAATAAAGAGGACCGATGAGCAGATGCTCAACTTTACGAGCGATTTTCTAGAAGTAACAGCTAGCCAGGGAGAATAATGCCAAGAGGTCGTAGATTCGTTCGTGCTAATAGCATACAAATCGAGTGCTTGATATTATTCAACGATCGGACCATATACGGGTGATTGTGTGGATACTTTTCTTTCCTCATTTTCAGTTTTACAGGCTCTATATCCTTTTTATTTGCAATTTAGTAAATCAAGGTCAGCGAAAATTATCACTTATAAATATAATGTTGAGCATTTCTCTCTGCTAGGGTTATTCTCTTTTTAACTATGTATGATTATTTGATGTTTTTAGTCAATATTCTTCTTATCTCAAAGATATTTTGCCACCCATATCGGTTATATTATTTCTTCCAATTGATGTCAACCAACATCTTTTAGGGTTTTATTCGCACTTCGGATGGACAGTTAGCCGAGATAAACAAACAGCTATAAATCATGATTGTCATTAGACCCAGTGATGGATACCAGGAAAAGTCATTGTCAGCGGAATTGATGATCGAAGACACGCAGTCTTAGTGGCCGTCGTAAAGTCGTAAGTGTCGTGATTTTGCAGGTGGTGAACTGTAGATTGTGGTCATTTGTTATGGGCTCTGCCTTCAGAAATCTTACAACTCTTCCCTTTAATTTACTTCGTCTTATAACCCCCGGGTGCATGATTTGCACTTGTTAGAATAGAAATAAATAATTTTTTGTGTGGTTTGTGTTTTCATCAAATTTGGAAAAATTCTTCATTTCTCTTATTTTACTGCTTACAGTAATTTCTTACATGTAATATACGTATACAATAACGATTATACGTATCAAAGAAAACCTTCTGGAGATATTGGGTATGAATTCAATGTAAATTCTTGAGGTAACAGTTATTAAATGAAAGAAATGGTAACTACTTTTGCAGAGAGAAGCGTACTTTTCAGGCACGAGGTATGCAACTGTCCGAGTGCAAGGTGCACAGTATTCTCAACAGTTTCCACCATACATAATAGAGGTTAGCCGCAGGATGGTAAATCACAAGACGCCATGCGGGCGTAGTTATATCGTGCGTGCATGATGGAAGATTAGTCTGGCATTGTGCGAGCACGGAGGTGGCACGCGATGATTTATCGCTTACGAAAACATGGAGTAGGGTGACTTTCGCCGATCGCTACCATTTGACTACTAAATGACTACTAAACGACTACTAATATCTCCAAGTACTGCAAGCTTTTATATCTAACGAGGTTCTTAAAACTTTTTTTGTTATCATCATTATTGTTAGCGTGTCTAATACCGAGTTTTAAGTGCAAAGACATTGTGCAGCACCACCCCAAAGCAGAGGATATCACCAAGAGAAAACCTCACTGGAACTTCTTCCACTATCACAAATTTCCTCAGTATTAATCATTTCCGACAATAATAATCAGAAAATTGATTGTCACGTTTGATTTGAAATATATACAGGGTATTGTTTTAAATGTCGCAGCTTTATGACCATAACTGAGAAGAAAGTTTGAACAGAAAATGAATGACGAACGACCAATCGTTCAGCACTTCTGTTAGATGATTAACAACCAGAATTGATCGTTTGACATTTATTTTCTACTCGGGCTTTCTACTGTCCTGTGTGAAACGATTATGCACGCATACAGAATATATTTTGCATGCAGTATTTTGAAATTCTCTTAAGATACACTTTTACTTTCTCTATACATCTACGATCCTTCGTGCAGTGCCAATATGATAATACTGACGATATGAGCTGCTATGAATAGCTAATGCCGCCGTATAGTGACGAGAAGTTAATACCAAGGTGTACATTTTTCGATGTCTGGAAGCTCTAAATTACAGTCGAATTTATGGACAAGTCTCTATTTTGAACACTCCTATTAATAACGCCCTATTTTTAATCAAGAGAAAAACAATATTGTTTCTCGATTCGCACAGAAACATTATTATTAATATACCAAATTATAACTAAATATGCGAGTACTTTAAACTATCCTTGAATCATTTGCTTTTTATTAGAATTTTAATTGAGATGAAACGTTTATGTATTTTTGTTTAATACTATTTTAAATAGAATCTTTGTTGAAGAAAGAGCAAGCGTTGCAGGTATTTAAGCGATTGGTAACTGCGAGGCAGACCGCACTACTGTAAATGGTAGCAGTTTGCAATCATCATAATTCTCAACGTTCGTCTTCCGCCTGTTATACAGAGACTGCTTCGGGTTCCTTCCAGCGACCACGACACGAACCGCAAAACCGTTTTGTTCCTTATTGCATCGTCTCTTTGCCTCCGTTTGAAGTTGTATCTACACGGGGATTTTAAAGCGTACCATCGCAAAAATTTTGAAAAAGTGGTATACTTCAGCCGATCTTTTTGAAAAAACTTCAACACTGATGTTCGCAGTACCTTTCATAATTACCATCTCTAAACGTATACCTCGAAATAAACTCTGTCGGGGATGATTTTCCTCTTCTCATCCAGCATAACTTCGCCGCGACACTTGAATAATTAAACTGGTAAGGAATACTTGTGAGAACCTCGCCGAGGATTTACAAAGAGGTGGTGGATGTTCGAGGACACGTGTATTCTTGGTGGTCCTCGGGCCTTAGTGGACAGGCCATTAGGAAACAAGGACGGCACTAACATCACCGAACAATGCAATTTGTAGTCTCGAGGTGGTCCTACAGTACAAATCTTCGTCCCGCTGCATCCTCTCCAGGACCGGCGAATAGCATCCGCACGAAATACACCAACATTGTGCTCGCGAAATGCTACACGAACCTCCTTGGCTACCAACAAGCCAAATGCGCTGCATTTTTCTCGTTTTCACCAGATGGCAGGAATTTATGAAAGATTCTGCAACCATCGATTCGACCAAAGGGGAATTCAGGATGGTGCGGCCTGAAGACCGAGATCGAGACTTCTGAATCATTCGATTTCCCCTGCCTGCTCTCCACCATGGATATCCATGGTAATTGCAGGGCGAGTCTTGTGGAGGCTGTCATGTAACAATTCACGTATGAGAGTAGCGGTCGTACCACCACGAATTCCACGCGACGTTAGGTACGTCGTTGATCAAAATCTCCGAGGTCTTTATTACGTTATTACGAGTTGCAATGTCGGCTTTCCTGCTGTCCTCGTCACACTAATTTATTCCCATGTTAATTTCCTTAAGGAAACTCCACACTGAAATCTATATAGAAGTTCATAGGTTTCTTATTACAGTAGGGAGTAGTATCTCCTTCAGTAATTCAAGAAAGATTATATAGCTTGATGATAATCGAAGAAAAGTTACGACAAGCTTTAATTATGATCTTCTGCTTGATTATTCAATTAAGTTATATAGTTTATTATTGATCAATTTACCGAATGCAGAATTACATGTGATTCTTAAGATTTTTTTCTGATGATTCTTTGCATTCTTTGTGCATACGTTTTGATTTGAGATCACGTTTAAATGAAGAAGATAGATAGGATTTTTTCAGAGGGAAGTAGCGAGTACCATGTAATGACAAACCGACGTCTATGATCTTTTGCAAGGGAAGCTATTAATACGGATTTAATGTTCCGTTACGCGCTTTGTGTGGCCTCATATATCAGCAGTGCTATCGCTTCTTAGTGTAAGCAACACCTTGCACATCTGACTTCTCGCCCAGCATGGGTACTTACTTATGTATCATGGAAACTCGTACGATATGAATAATTTGGCTACAATATTAATTCAATGGTACAAAATGTCTGAGATGGACCATGCTCTGATTTAAGATCCGATTTAAATCAAAGCTTCTTCTTCAAATCTGGTGTCTTTTATCATTAACCTTACAGAGTTCACTATACATACTCTTTAAATTTGAATCTAATAATAAGTATAGGTACCTCCGAATCCAATTAGCGTATAATATACATATATGCCTATAATGCTGATTGGAATCATCAGTGTTATATTTAAGTACTGAATAAACACACTTCAATACTCAATTCCTAACAATTTATTATAACAAATTCCATATTTTCGTACTTTCTCAATACCTCTTATTTTAATCTTCTAAACTCTATCTTTCATTTTGCATCTTGTTAAAGGAACAGTTAAATTCAAATATCTGGGCAAATAAGTCGAATTAAACATTTTTAAATCTCGAGAAGACGTAGATCGATCCGCTGATAGATGGGAGCAAATGACAACGCGTGTTTTGCATGTCGAGAGGGGACTACTCTGTACTAGCCGCGAGAGTAAATAAGGCGGAATCTGCACGTCGTATTGTTTGACTTCCCGGACGGATGTCCAGGGCGACGATATAAAGGGACCGCAACAAGGACAAGACCGCGAGAGACGGTCGCGGCTGATTTGCCAAGACCGTTTCCTCGGCGGAGCCGTCATGGACGTAGAATGTCTTTTCCTTCTGGAAAGGCCTTCTTTCCTCTCGTCGGTACTCACAATACTCTCACCTTATAGGTACCCAGAAGATAAATTATGCAATTTTCATCAACAGAATATTAAGTTTCTAAAATCTGAACGAGGTATAGAAGTAATTGAAATATTTTTTTACTGAATAATGCGTTACTTATTTAACATAAAATTAATTCGCAAGATAAATATTTCAATCTATTTGTTCAGGATTCCGCATTAAAGCGATCCAACTCTTGACTTGCATTTAGTAGTACAAAAACATTGAACGAAAGGAATGCACGTTGGTGGTGCTTACGATCGTTTTATCAGGTCAAGCTGGAATTATTTAATTGGCGAAACTTTACTCCCGTTTACTTTATCGAGTACGAGCGACGGCAAAGTTCCATTCTGAAATCTAGAGCTGTAGTCTTAACCGCGGCATCACATAAAACTGCTTAACGAGACTTATATTGTCAATTACGTTTCTGTATGCCCGTATTCCAATTGCAGACGTACCTAAGCGTCTAGAAAAGGTGGTTGGCCTTGAGATCGAAACACTGATTGAGCAATGGTAATAAAGGTACTATTTATTCCCATCAAGTATTCCCATTTACTTCTTTTAATAATATATGATTTGTAAAAAAAATTGCTCTCAATTTACATATAGTTACTTTGAGATAAAGCATCTCGTTCAGAATATTTGGTACTGTTGTAATACTTGTAATGCTATTAATGTTCTTCAAAGACCCAAACAGACGACGCTGATAAAAAGTAGCTACTAACGAATGAAATCAGGAAATCATAAATGATTTCTTATTTTCGATAATGACCTTTTTCAATAAACGTAACTTACTACTAACGAAGTATTACTCATTAAATGATTACGTCTACGTTTCTAACGAAAGTAATCTTGTCTGATTTAAAATGATCAGAATGATTTTTAAATATGTAATAATCCAATGAATATTAATGGCAATAAATAATGGTGTGTGGTTATTGATAGTAAGTTGATTAAAACATTAAATTTCCGTACTCATCGTGAGAACGGAATAGAGAGAGATTTCACTGATTTTTCAAAGTTCCGTGAGCAAAAAGTCCTACTAACGTCTACTCGATTCAATTGCACACTATCAGCCATAAATTAATAAAAATTTTTATACAACGAAAACAATGAGAAGCAGCAGGACACTAATGAGTTCCGAGGATATATCCCATACGTCAATGTCCTGTGGGATACCGTTGTATTTTCTATGGCAACTAAAGGCGGAGAACGTATAACGAAGAAACCTGTATACGACTTTAACCTCGGTGATCCCTAGACGGCGCGCTCTCGAGCTTTGGTATCTACTTTCGCAAAAAGTGTGATGCATAAAATCGTGACCTTCAATTTGGCGAATCGTACCTTGATGGAGGTCTCTGTGATTCCTGAGAAACTTTCTTTCCGCGCATTTACTAACCGGGCATTACTATGTGTTCTGCAAAACGCATAGTTTACTTCTCGATTATTTAAGACAATCCTATAATCCTGAAGCATGTTTCGAATTCAGTCACTCGTTTATTAACATCAAATGGTTTCAAAAATGTATTGAAAAGTTAGAAGCGTATTGTTTAAATCATAACAAATTGCTGATATATTAAATCACTCTTCTGATCTTATTATACGATAGTCATCTAATATTTATTGGATCAGAAAAACAATTTTTCTTCGCACTCGAGGGGTCCAGATACCTCGCTTGTTTCCCCCCTTCTTTCTTCTTCTTACAATCTTTCTCTTCGCCATCCTTTCTCCCTCATAACAGGATTTGTACGCAGTATTTGGCCCTACAGTGGCCCCGCGCGATGAATCTCATTTGAATAGAACATTTTATGGGCTAAAAGCCAAGATTGTTTATACCGAAACAAGCATTATAAGTGGATTGTAAGTCGCGCACAAAAATTACAACACAGGGCAGCTTCTCTGTTTATGTTCAAAAAGGAGATGTGAAAACAAACGCACAAGAGCACCTTTGAGTTTAACATTTAGCTGCAACTTCCTGCTGTAGTTACTTGATGCTGATAATATATAACTTTCATACAATATTACCTTGGCATTTGAATTTATAGTTCTAGCTATAATTGTAATTAATGAAACACATAAATTATAAAAAGTAATTTCAGATGTATTTTTAATAATGTATATATGTATATGATTCTCTACTTCCTGTCACTTCTTAAATAAATTTTATATTGAAGTACAAAACATTAGTTCCGATTACAATTTATTACGCTTCTTTCTAAGTATAGATTCATTATATTGTCATGTCACGAAGCACACAAAGTCACATGTACAAAGTCACATGTACAAGAAAAGTCTCATGTCTCATGCGGTTCTGGCACTTTGGTTCAGCATGCAAAGCTTATTTGAATGGTATTGTTCTGGCAATGTCTTGCCTGTAAATTAAAAGCTTTCATATATATTAAATGCCAGAAGTACCACTTCTTTGTCGAAGAAGCTCGTAAATATTCCAATTACCAATTCGTGTTGCTCATTCGAGGATAGTAGCCATTATAATCACACGTAAAATTGTTTCTTCCACTTTATCTTTTCTTCAATGTTTATCTTCACATTGCTTATCTACTAAGTGAAAAATTTCCTAGCGATATTTAGTTTTCTCAGTAATCTACTTTACTACCTAGATCAGAGCAAGTAGAAACGGTAGCGCATGGCCAGACATGCAGAACCAGCCCAGATGGATTTTTAAGTAGAAAAGGTAAGTCGTTGTCAGACAGTTACAATTTAGAATTTTTATTCAAATGCTGTATCTATACACCCTTGTTCAAGAAATTTAAAGAAAATTCCGTCAAATGAAATGTTTTGGGGATCATTTTGAAAAATTAAAAGAACTTTAATATTTTCTGAGACACCCTAAAAATATTACAAAAAATACTTAAAGCTGACAAAAAATTGAAAACTTAAAATAGAAAATACTTTTTAGTGGGCAAAACTTTAGCAAAAATTCCCATAAAATGATAAAAATCTTTCCTTCTCTTTAGAATATTCTACATCTTAGTTTCAGCAGGCATACATTTTCATCATGTCAAACTGCATAAAGCCTTAAGCAGCTGTTAATCTCCTCTTGATTTCCGACCCAGGATTTAAACCTCAGTACGCGTTACGTACTTACGCATGTTTGCAGGCGGTTGTCTGGGATAAATTCGTTCGTGCGTTTCACTCGAGAGAAGCATTGCCATCTAGGCATACTTCTAAGTAGAAGCTTATGTATGGTCGTTCGGACGTATTTAAATAATCTCAAGTCCTTTGTGCGATCTTGCCGACTTTACCGTCGATCCGTCTCGCACGTGACAGTGCGAGGATGTAACTGCCGTTAGCAACGTTTATAAACGAAAATACAAATTTTAAAAAAATTAATTTTAAATCATTTTCTATCACTTTAATGGCTATAAAACAATAAAATAAATGAAAAACAAGTATCATTTTTTACTCAAATGTGTTTTTACAACCCCAAACTCGTAATAAAACAAAAAATCTCGAAAAAAAATCTAAAGTTTCCTCTAAATACTCTGTTGTCAGATTTCTTTCCGAATATTACTAACAAATGGTGGTGTGTGACACCAAAAAAAGTTTCATCCCCATATCGTCCCCGGAAGACTGCTAAACTTCACCCCTAACTCGAAATAAAACCAAAAATCTCGAAAAAAATTTCAAAGTTCCCTCTAAATACTCTGTTGTCAAATCTCTCTCTAAATATTACTAGCAAATGATCGTGTGTGACACCAAAAAAAGTTTCATCCCCATATCGTCCCCGGAAGACTGTTAAACTTCACCCCCTAAACTGTTTATAAGAGAAAAAACGCGAAAAAAATTCCTAATTTCCCTCTAAATACTCTGTTGTC
>UCOH01004110.1:0-17119 GCA_900474275.1 Synergus japonicus
ACATAGAATACTGAGCCCAAAGAGTTGATGGCTTCCAATTTTCAGATTTCTCATTCAGATAGGCGAGAATGACATTTTCTGAAAAATACGTTCAAGTAGATATAAGTTTGGATGAAAACCTGGAATATGGTATTGTAAATCTAAAATTGATCAATTTACAAAAATTTGTAAAACCACTGCATTCAAAGTGAGTTTCTACATTTTGAGGTTGGAAGTTTACTACTTTGATCGCAGTCATTTTACAGGTTTTGGTAAAATTAAAAAAACGCAGTGGATATTTACAAGAAATTTGTTTACAAGTGTATACTTATAAAATCAAACTAACCTGAAAATGACGTTTTGCAATGATGATTTTCTCTCCACTGCATGAAAATATTATAGGCGTGATCATATTTTTCACGAGATTTGGCAGGAATTAAATTTTGAGAGGCATCATCAGCCTTTTCTCGTATTTCGGGAGGTGTTAAATTCTTAAAGTCATCTTCGATTTGGTTTCCCTTATTTTCCACGTTTTCCATTATCATTTTCTTTTTATACAGCAAATACAGCAAATCAAGATAATCTAGCAAACGTTTTGAGGTTATACGTATAAACGTGATGTTTGCTGCGTACTATAGCGTCTTGACGTCGACGTATGTAGGACATTCCTTTAGTTAACGTCTGATGGCACCACTGTAGGGATCTACTGCATCGACTGCCCACAACACTTCAACCACGCGAACCACACTTCTCTCACTTACTTTTCCCACTAGTGGGAAAAGTACTCACTTCTACCACTGTGACGTCATCAGTTGAGAAATCGACAACTTCTCCCTCTCGAGACGAGCCTCCGAAGTCGCATTTCCATCGCGGGTGTTGGACAAAAGATTTTACCTCTATGAACATAAATGATGATGTTGATCCTATTGATTTACTATTAAATGAAATTTTTACTCAAAGTAATAAAAATCCAAAAATATTGAATAAAATTTATAATGTCTAAGGAACAGAAAGAGTAGAAGAACTAAAGAAATGACTCCGATTAGATCACTTAAACAAAGACGAAACAGAACATGTAATTCAATTAATCATTAAATACAAGGAACAATTTCATATCTCAGGAGAATATTTAGGGGCAACTAATGTACTACGACACTCAATAAAGACAACAAAGAAGTCACGCGCCAAGTCAACAAATTATTACAAAACGGAATAGTGAAACCTTCTCAGTCCCCATACAACACTCCAGTATGGATAATCCCAAAGAAATTAGACTCTCATGCAAATAAAAAATGGAAAATGGTGTTGGACTTTAGGAAGTTAAATGAAAAAACCGTAAGTGATTCCTATCCTCTCCCAAACATAACTGAAATTCTAGATCAGTAAGGAGGAGCACAGTATTTTTCTGTGTTTAATTTGGCTTCAGGATTCCACCAAATCGAGATGAACACACAGGACTCGCATAAAACAGCTTTTTCTACCCCTTATGGTCACTACGAATTTGATCGGATACCTTTGAGTTTAAAAAACGCCCCAGCAACCTTCCAACAACTAATGGATTTAGTCCTCAGCGGATTACAGGGAACCGAGTTATTTGTCTACCTAGTTGACATAGTCATCTATGCTAATACCCTAGAAGAACACGAAGAAAAATTTTGTAAATTAATAAATCGCTTAAATGTCGCTAATTTAAAATTGCAACCAGATAAATGCGAATTCCTACGGCCAGAAGTAAACTATTTAGGACATATAATAGATAAAGACGGAGTGCGTTTAGATCCGAAGAATCTTATAGCGGTCAAAAACTTTCCAGTCCCCAAAAATGTCAAAAATATTAAACAATTCCTAGGACTAGCAGGATACTACAGAAGATTTATAGAAGGGTTTTCAAAAATCACCCACCCAATAACTAAATTATTAAAGAAGGACACCCCTTTTCTGTGGACAGAAATCCAGAAAGAAGCATTCGAAAATCTAAAAAATAAACTATGCGAAGAACCAGTATTACCAGTATTACTTTAAATAATAACGAAAAGAAGTACGACACCGACGAAAAAGAGGCCCTGGCCATCATTTACAGTGTATAACATTTTCTCCCCTACTTATATGGTCGAAAGTTCACATTCGTCACAGACTATAAACCCCTAGTTTGGTTCCAAAATTCGAAAGATCCATGCTCTAGAGTAACGAGATGGAAACTAAAACTGACAGAATATGATTTTGACATTATATGTAAGGCAGGGAAAACTAACGCCAATGCAGACGCTTTATCTAGAAACTCTGTAGAAAATCCTGAAAATTCTAAGAATAATTACGAAATAAAAATTATGAAAGAAAAGAGAATTTATGTCAATAAGGACACTTATCCTGAATATGAAGAATTATTAAGTAATAATGAAACAAAGAAGAATTATCGCGATAAAAATAAAGAATCTATGTATGCAGTTACCAGAGGACAACTACGAAAACAAAATGAAGTTAAGAATAAAGATAATAAATATGAAGATGATCCTATAATTATTTCCCATTCTGTGAATTCAAGAAATGAAAGCGTTCCTAAGAAAAGAAAACGTGGTAGACCAAAGAGGGTTAGTATCAAAATAAAAATGTCTCCTCTTTTGAAGAAAAAACGAGGAAGACCAAAGAAAATAATTAAATCGGATTCAGAAAAAGAAATCGTTTCCGATTCAGTATATATTCCTAGTGAGGAAACTAAGAAACCTAGAAATTTCTAGAAGAAAAATAAAGTATGTAATAAGAAACCTAGATATTCAGTTACGGGATCAGATTCTCAAGAAGAAATCACAGAACACACGGATTCAGAATCTCAAGAAGAAATCATAGAAAATGCGAAACCAGAACCCCAAGACGAAATCATAGAAAAATATAACAAAAAGAAATACTTTAACACTAAAATTTTAAAAACTAAAGAGAATATTAAAACAAAACCTCAAGAAGAAATCATAGTAGAACCTCAAGATGAGATCATAGAAAACCCTAAGAAACAAAAATTCTTTAAAAGTAAAAATTTAAAAAATAAAAAAAACGGACAAAATTTTATTGAAATTATTTCAGACGAAGAAGACAACTTCGATAAGGAAACAGAAGAAATCCTACCCCCGTCAGAACCCCGACCTCCCGAAATTCCATTAGTCGGGTCGAAATACTTAGGAAATAAAATAATTGAATGTCGTGATCATGTACCAATGAGAAAAGATAACTTTGTATATTTTCTGTCTACTGAAGGAAACCTTATTGATAACGGATCAAGAGCCCTAGCAAAACGCGAAAAATTACTTAAATTTATAAATCTTGAAAAGAGACTAGCTAAGTATGTTAAAAGAGATTTTAAACATACTAAGTAACATATTCAATTATTCAAATACAAAAGTAATAATATGTATGGGTATTACAAATTATCCTACCAAAGAACAACGAAACAAATTAATAGAAGAAGCTCACTTGTCAGCTGTAGGAGAGCACAAAGGAATCACAAAAACTTATAACAAGATTCGTCAAAATTTTTATTGGGAAAATATGAAAATAGACATACAGAAATATATCCAAACATGTTTACAATTGATATCAATCCTTGTTCAGGATTTGACCGTGGTGAGGAGAGGGGAATAGAACGAAGTCAGAGAGGGTGAGAAAGGAAAATAGGGGTGGGGGGGGGGGTAGGAAGTATCTTTTGAGTAAAGACTCGCCATTTTTAGTATTAATTGAGAATCGTTTATTCGACAGCAGGCTCAAACAAACGTAGACGCCAGAGGTTTGCGTCGCTTAAAAAGAAACTACGTGCGTAAGCTAAGTTGGCGTGGAAAGCTTTTGACTGGTGGGAGACAGGTAGCCTAAGGACCATTAAGAGTATAAAGGTTGAGCGGTGAGGGGAATAACGATGTGCCACTAGACGAGAGAGGAGGGGTGCTGGGACTAATTGGTATTCCATTAGCCCGGTCTTCCAGCGTTGCCGAGCGGTATCCCGACTCGGGTGTTGCGCCTAATGGTATTCCACTAGGCGGGGTGCTGAGTCTAATGGTATTCCACTAGCTCAGCTTGTTCGCAGGGCGGTATTCCGCCCCCAAACACTCTGACGATTTCTCGTCGTGCAGGCCCTTTTATACTCTAAGGGTCCAAAGGGTTTGCGTGGTGAGGGAAGAACCATTTTGGTGGGAGATGCGTGAAAAACGCTTTCACGATATCCGCGTTTCTCTGAGTCCACGGGAGATGCGTCGAGAACGCTTTCACGGTTTCCGCGCTTCTCCGAGTCCCCATTACGCGGTATTCGCCGTGTTAGTAGAAATGGTCTTCGCCGCGCTGTCTGAGTATTTTGGGGCGAAGATTATTTCTACTTTTCCCTAAATTAATTCTATTTTAATTTAACTGTAATTTTTATTTAAATTTAATTCCGAGAGAGCAATGTCGTTGGGGATTTTTGCGCCTGGGCGTATATCACAATGCCAGCTAAAGAAACTCGTTCGAGTAAAAACAAGAAATTCTATGATTATAATAGATACACCAGCAACGGCCTTCGAAAAAATCGCGATGGACATCGTTGGACCCCTCCCAAAAACTCAATTAGGCAATGAATATACTCTCACCATCCAAGATAACCTCACTAAATATTCTCTAGCAATTGCTCTTCCGAACCATAAAGCAAGTACAATAGCAGACTCATTCGTGAAAAAGTTTATTTGCATATTCGGATCACCAAAAGCAGTTTTAACCGACCAAAGCACCGATTTCTTAAGCAATCTAATGATAAGATTAGCAAAAAGATTCCGAATTAGGCAATTTAAACCTACAGCCTTCCACCCCCAATCAAATGGATCTGGCGAAAGATCACATCATGCTTTAGCTGAATATCTAAACCAATTTGTAATCAAATAGTTTGTCTAAGTTACAGTGCGTATGCACGACTGCTAAATTAAAAAGGTATGAGGACAAGAAATTTAATTATTTAAAATAAGTTGGCATGACAGACGATTGAGAAAAGAAATTGAGAATACAATTAATATAATATTTATTAAAATCTAACTGTCAATCAAAACAGATGACCGTGACACACGAAATATAAGTAGACACAAAATATCAACAAATATTAGGATGAGAATTTACGCAAACAAGATAATAAATCATTCAAAACCGTATAGACACATGAAATGCATAGATGCTCTCAAATAATACATAAAATCAAAAAGATTGAATAACTATCAAATATAAGACAACTGATGACAAGTAGAAATACGAAATTATACCGTTGAAAAGGACGAATATCACCATAGGCATAAAACCACTAATCAATATCCAATAATAAGATGAGTGTTCGCCAGACATAGGATAAACAATCGGAATAAATAGTAAAACGAGATAAGAACAATCAATAAAAATCACAATTAATGGACACTCACTCAACCTATCCAACGTAACTCCACCTAGATGATAATGGACTAATAGATCATCCCTAGTTCTCCAGATACGACAATTTCAAGGTGTTTCGAAGCGAGTCAAAAAGAATGATATCGACAGTCGCTGAATGCAAAAACGAAGGAGATCATCTCACAATCCATCCAAGCAAATCCACGCAGCAAAGATCAAGAGGCGAGAGCGGAGAGATCCCATGTATTAAAATCATTCCAACGTATAATTAGACATAATAAAATCGCCACGCTAAAACATATTTAAAGAAGAGTACATATAGACACATTCCTATAAGCACTATCACCCTAACACTTCATTTCTAAAACCACTAATTTAAAAGTAATACCTGAGAGCTCTTTCGTTTAGGCCTCAAACGCAGCGAAAACTGGAATTATGTTTCCAGTAGCAAATCTAACATTGTTCTGGCCATCGTGAAGCTCTCTCGTTGATCCCCCCCAAACTCAACTTATCTCGCTAATTATAACAATTTACAGGTGAAAGGCTAACCAGAAAGTGTCACATCGCGCAAACTCAAATAATGGCGCGTAATACAATTCGATCGCCTCAAATTCGTAGATAAAAATTCTGAATGGGATGATTGGTTAGAGCTTGCTACCTTTTCATATAACACTGGTGTACACGATGGAACTAAATGTACACCTTACGAGTTAGTAATTGGAAAACTAGCGCGTTTACCCTCAAGCTAGCCTTCATCAGAACATGAAAAACTAGAAACCTGTGATCACTATTTAACAAACTTAATAACTCGACTCCATAAACTGCAAGCTACAGCTAAAATAAACTTAATCTCAGCCAAAGAAAAATCTAAAAAATATTACGACAAGAAATCAAACCCATAAAATTTTAAAGTCTGAGATTACGTATTTTTATTAGAAAGAGGAAAAATAAAGAAATTATCCAATCAATATACGGGACCACGTGATGTCTTAGACATATTAGGAAAAGGAAATATAAAAATAAACATTAAAAACAAGCCAAAAGTAGTCCATATTAATAGACTAAAAATATCCAGAATACAAAGAGAATAAAATACGGTCATTTACAAGCAAAAAGGAAAAATGGACCATGGATACAGAACGAAGATAAACAACTTTGTAGACTTAGTGGCGCACAGGATAGACATTTTGAGTTTATGGCCTCATTTATTTACCACACAGATTTACGAAAGAGACGATCCGCATGTAGCCAAGTGGAAGGAAAACCTAACCGACACAAAAACTATTAGAGAAATTCTACTTACAACAAAGACACGCGGACCCTTGGCATATAATAACTTAAGCAATGCTTCAAGATTAGCAAAGTATTTATATACTCTTTCGCTTGTATTTCAAACCATTAGCTTTGTCTTCTAATTTGTTTTCTCTTTGCAATGAAAGTTTGAGAATGTTTCTATATAGACGATGCATTGTGTTACTTTCCGCTTTTATTTTAGATGTGTTCTTTTGTTTGTTCCTCTTTATTGTAGATATTCTGGATGTAGACACCATTAGCTTTCGCACCACATCCAACAACAAAATCATCTTTTAAAAAAAGCCATACCGCTTAATTCTCCCTAGCACAACAATCCTCATTTTTATGTCTATTAAGGTATTTAATCACCTTAAACTCATAAATTCTTTCATGAATAAACAAGGATGTAAATCAATCCCTTCCGCACTTCACACGCAACCAAATATAAAATAGATTCAGGACTGCAAATTATTTGCCAGCCTTTATAAAATGAATGGCAAATGGCACGATCCATCGGAGAATTTCTCAGTAGGACAACTCCTCTTAGTAAAAGACAGCAGATATTCACCTTCAAAATGGCCTTTGGGAAGAGTCGTTCAAGTGCGGACCCTTGGCATATAATAACTTAAGCAATGCTTTAAGATTATCAAAACAATACTATTTCGCGGATCTTTTAAGAAAAATTTATTAAATGACGCTAATTAAAATCTCCCTTTGCAGCGAAGAAAAATGGAAATAAAGGGACTCATCATCCTCATCTTGCTATCAAGGATCAAAAGCTCGTATGGTATCGTAGGATACGATTGTGGGTCCTCGCAGACAAATAGTACAACCCTTTCCTTACTAGAGGTAGGAGAATGTGATATACCTGAACCAGATATAATCATAGAACCAACTTATGTCCAATTAATACAAATAAATGAATTTACAAACACTAAAGTCGTACAATGTAATGTCGAAATTGATAGAACCATCCTCCGCTGTGGGATGTATTCTCATACTTCAGTCGTCAACAACGGAAAAAGCGAATATATTCAAGAAATTTCAAGAGATCAATGTGAAAAAATGCATTTAACTAGAACATTTTTTTTAACACCACACATAACACTTTCGAATCTACCACTTAATACTACAAACGACCACTCAGTAACATTAGCAGGAGTATTAGAACACGATGGCACAAGTGATGGAACAACATTCTCAGACCAGCTTGGTACATGGCATAAAGTAGTGGTCCAAGCAGAAGTAAAAATAACACTTTTGGATCATACCGCTACGGTACATTTAGACTCAAATAAAATACCTCTGCATTCAGGAGTCGTATGTGCATTATCAGAAACACAATGTATGGATAGAGAAGGAGGAAACACATTTTGGAACGCAATACCATACGAAGCATGCAATTTTAGTAGATATGAAGTCCTATATGAAGGAACCGGAAACAAGACATTCGACAAACATGCAAAAAATCCAGAAATCCTATATTCATTAACACGTCAGAACAGAAATGTTCACACTGTATTGCGACGTTCTAACACAACGGGGCCGTTTAGAGCAGCAAATATTTAGAAATTCCTTAATCTTAGCCACACAGGCACCCGACGAATTTGCATACCTGCTAATGAAAAGACCAGGTTATATGTCTATCCTCGCAGGAGAAGTGATCCATATAATAAAGTGCCTACCAGTAGAAGTTAAATATAGACAATCGGATGAATGTTATTTACAACTCCCAGTAACGAAAGATGACAAATCTATACTTTTAACCCCCCGCACACATATTTTAACAAGTGTCAGCACACAAATAGATTGCAACACCTTCTTATCAGTAATGTACCTATTAGACATATCATGGTACCAAATACTACCCAAAATAGTTAAGGCTGTAGAGCCCGCAAAAATGACTCCAAAAACAAAAGAAACATGGACATATAGGAATCCAGCAAAGCTAGCTACCAGCGGTATATACTCCCAGGCGGATTCAAACAGATTGCGTAATCACATCATGCTACTAGCCGAAAAACCCATAATCTTAAATACCTTAGCTCGAGGTATAATGGGTCAAAAGATATAAAATCACGGATTTTCCATCACAAACATCCTTGATGAAGAAGCAATAGATAAAATAGCTCAATCCGCATGGGGAAAATTCTGGACAATTTTCACAAATTTTGGGACAACAAGTGCGGGCCTAATCGGAATAATAATAATAATGATACTCGTTAAATTTATAGCAGATACCTTTATTCATGGATATGCGTTGCATAATTTGTTCGGATCGTCATTCCATCTCATAGGTGCATTATGGGACTCAGCTACTAACCTACTATTACATCTAGGGAAAAACAAACCATCGACCCCTGCTGACCACAAAAAACCCAGTACGGACGCAGAAGCACCAATACCTCAAGAGGATCATAAATTCCTGGATAGCACTAGACAAGTTGGCGCCATTCAGCCAGGTAACGAAACCGTACAAATAATTACGCATCTATATCGAAGCGTAGACCCAGGAAACCCTTCAACTATTACCAACTACTCTCCGTCGCTAAGGATAAATCAAAGATAGCAATCAACGAGTCATTTATTGAATATAATAAGTAAAATAACCCAAGACAAGGGAGAATTCCCCCCATCTGCAGGACATATCTACGACATGATGCCGCAAAAATGTACCTCTATCTTGTGGAAAGAAAATACAAAAATCAAACAATTCTCAGTACAGGGACAAAGAAAGAATTAACCGAAAAGACTGCAGTCCAAAACCTAATAAACTGCCTAGCGGAAATACTCAATAAATCGAGCAATTTAATAAGTCTACATTTGAAGCCAATATCCTTGACAAATTACAAGAACATTGTAAATACAGACATCTCCCATTACCAAAGTATTCATTTGTTATAAGCCAGGCCTATAGAAGCACCAAGGAAATTTTATATTTTTCATTTTGACACATTCCTTGGTGCTTAGTATACGAGTTTGCTTAAACAGTTTACGGTCCTACCAGTAAAAATCCTAATATTTTCCTTCTACTTAGTTTTATTTCCTTAATCCTTAGAAAGGCCAACGTCACCATCCTAAGCCCAACATCTGTTTCGTTCCTTAGCACTCTAGTTTTATTTCCTTAATCCTTAGAAAGGACAACCTTAGTATCCCTGACCCAGAATCTGGCCGCCGGCCTAAATTACTGATGCTACCCTCAGACCCAAACACAACTAACCAAATACATTTAGGTTTCCTTATTCTCTCTCTCTCTCTCTCTCTCTCTCTTACACACTGTCTCTCTTGCTCCTCGAACATTATAAAAGTAAGATTTTTCCACTGTTTTACTTTATCATTGAAATTCTGATCAAATTTCAGTGGTATTTCGACCAGTGGAAGCTTATTTTATTAATTTAAAAGGAACAATTAATCTAATAAAATCTTAACGAGAATCTCCCATACGTTTTAAAATAAATTAATTATAAATAACATTTGAAACAAACGTTAGTCTTAAGTATAAATACTTTTATTTTATAAATTAATGTAGGACCTGAATTTTATTTTTTTTTTATTATTAAATTTAATGTTAATTTAGGCGCTTGAAGTAAGGAGAGACGCTTAGTTTTCCCTGCCCAGGCCAGTGTTATCCCTCTGTCGTCATCACTGGCCAACCCGCTGGCAGGGACTCTGCCCTCTCTCCTGATCGAAAGCGTCCTACAACCGAAGGGCCTGCGAGCCCTCTTAGTCTTTAGTTAGTCAATGTTCGCACCTCAGTGAGTGAGTGGATTCCAGGATCTCCCCGCGTAGACGAGCCTCCCTCTTCACGTCGGGACCTTCCTTATATACGGACCACTCAATCATATGTGTCGTTAATAAATTTAAACTTAAATAAAAGTTGTCTTCATTTTTTTTCTTTTCTTTTTCCGAGTCAGTGATCTTTTAATTTTTCTTTTATCTTTTGGAACTATGGCCCGAAAGAGATCATCAGCGGATACAGGTTAGAAAACGTCCCGGAAAGTAAATTTTGTTAGCCGGTTGTATTTTCTCGCGGTTTTCGAAAGATATCGCGATTATCTTCTCCGGTTTATGTGCGGATCGCGTCGCATTAAAATACGTCGAGTCGTATGGTGCCCGCACCATCGACCGTATTATCACGGACACGCCGAGTCGATTGGTGAAAACCAACGATCGTGCCGTTGCAATTACGTCGTCGTCCGGTGAAAACCGACGACCGGCCGTTACGGATCCGTCGAATGGTGAAAGCCTTCGGACGTATCTCGAAATTACACGCCGCGTCGAGAAGTGCAAACTCTCGACCGTGTTCTCTCGCGATATTACAACCTCGGGATACCCCCATGCCCGCGTTCCGGTCCAAGGACCCCATCATCCCTCCATTTTCTCAAGAAGTCACGAAGCGGCGGAAGCGACGCAGAAAGCCCCAAAAACGTCCCGGAAAGAGGCAACGTGCCCAGACTCGCCTCCTCTCTCAGGCAGTGACCTCGAGCGACAAAGACGTTGTCTCAGCGACTCATGAGACAGTCAGTGTCGTCCCAACGGAACCCGATTTCGCCACAATCTTACCCCTTTCTCCCTTAAAACCTCCTACGGAGAAATCGCGTGACAACCTGGTGGTTGCAGCCCTCTTCTTCAGCCCGAATCGCCCATTACCTCTCTCAGAAGAGCTGTTTAACGGAGACACCCTCTTCATTCCCACGAATAGTTCTCCCGAAGCTTTTTCCCCAATACAAGATAAATTCGTTCCGTGCGCGAAACGGAAGTTACATTTCTGATTCCCCTTAGAAACGCGACTTCATAACACATTAATGAAAATAGAGGCTTCCCCAGACCACGCTACATGGTTAGCAATCTGTACAATAAATAACGAGAAACAAGCCGGAATAGGGAATAGTATAGAAATAGCCAAGGGATATGCAGCTGTGAAAATGCTATACTGGCTACTAGATACCAATACTTGGGAGACATTCCTGATAGGAACTCACAACAACCCCAAACCCAGTCCAGAAAACAACAAAGAGTCACCCACAATTTTCAAAGATCACTCAATACCTAAAGCCCAATCCTCATCATCTTTTCCTACTTCAAAGAAAAAAAAAATTAAAAACACCTTGCGAATTAAAAAACAAAAATACTGAATCATTGAAAAACTTTCAAGATGTAAACCACCCTTTTTTTTCTTCCCCCTCTCTTTTTTTTCTTCTCTTCTCCATTCATTAATGTATTGAACAACACTAATCCAGTACTCCAAAGCCAAAATGAGGACGGAAGCAAAAATTTTTATATACATCTTTCGTATATGAAGTACAACAGGGCAATATTCCAAAATCACCTTCCCAGATGCAACCGGTTCATATATAGAACCCTTTGGAATAATTAAATTTTTCACCCACATGGCCCTTGTAGTTTCATATTTTAATATCAAAAATTTCTTAGAAATCAAAAACGATATACAGATTGTGACGTTACTTTTTAATAAATTTAGGGTCTCTCGAATAACGCACAATAAGCCCAAAATAAGAGCAACCATGATTGAACAAAATGAGCAGTTTTTAAAAGTAAATTTAATAATAAACCAAAGATATTTATGTAATAAGATATAAGTTAAGTTTCAAACAAATGATTAGGCGCCAGTGGTTCATTAATCAGAAAGCTCGAGTTAAAATAGAATAGTAATTAACAAAATTTATTAATTCAAGTATTTTAAAACAAGACAATTAAAGAATTTCACAAGAAAAAGATAATTTTAGTAAAAATAAATAACAATGTATACAAATTTGAATCAGGCATATAATACATATAAAATTAAGTCTCTTATAATAAAGAATTATTAAAGTTAACAATAAAATTGATTATTAAAAGGAAGGGTCTTCAATTTTCAACCCAGGGAATCTCAACTATAATAAAAATACATTTTTAATTAAAAGGCTAGGTCTCAAATATTAAAACATAATTATATATAGGGAATCTCAACTGGGACTACATAATTTAGATGTAAATATATAAAAAAAATCTAATAAGGGACATCCTACGGTATTCGGCATTCCAGATAAAAATAATTTATAGGTAAAACATAATTAAAATCATAAAATATATACAATTCAAGAATAAATAGGTAAAAATTACAATGTGAAATATCAAGATGCAATAGAATCAAAAATAAATGATGATTTAGCCAAGGAGTAAAGAAATAAAATATATAAAAGATGAATTTATACAAAAAAAAAAAAAGATAAAATCAAATAAAAACAGTAAAATTCCTGGCTAAATCATAAACGATATCAAATCCTACCTTATAAGTTTAATATACAGAAGCGATAACAAATTATCAGAGCAAATATCATTTCTCAAGTTCGCTCGTCAAGTTGAGGGAAATTTGACGATTTACAATTAAGGAGAAGGGCTGATGCACGTAGGCCTAATTTCTGTATAAACTCATGGTCTGGAGAAGGATAGTTAATGAGGTCCGCTTCCCACTTGTCCATCCTGTCGTCCTGTCTTCTTCCTTTTCGCAAGTTATCAGCCGTTGTTGATAGACGAAGAGACTCCGAACTCCTTCATATGAGAGGGAGTTAGACAGAAGAATTGTCTTCCCGATGATGATTTCAGGGCCGGAAATACTTTAAAGATATGATGGAGAACGATGAACTCTAACTCCATCGATGCTCGAGATACAGAATGTAACAAAGAGAGAGAAAAAGGCATAAAAAGCCAAGATATATCTGTTCAAAATCAGAAGAGAAATAAGATAATAATAGGCGAGATTACCTATTCCTTCAAGGAATTTCTTGGTAGTCGCCACGGTCAATCCTTGCCAGGGGTGCGCCTAGGACCTTGGAAGACCAAAATCAATCCTATCCAGTATTGACAGGGTGTTGTCTTGGATGTTAAGAGGGATGATTGTAAGATAAGATATAAATCTTCTTGTAACCATACGATAATTTGAAGATGTAGGTGTTGATGATGGACCAGATAAGCTGTGTAAGTTGGTGGGAATCCTCCAGATTTTGTCCTAAGATCTCAGAGCTCGGAAATTGTACCAAAAAAAAATATAAAAATAAAAATAATTTTCTAATTTCTTTCTAAAATTAACAATACAAAACTCTAACTTCTTTGAAAGTAAAACTAGTTTTTATAAGGTAGGAAAACGTAAAATAATAAAATAATAAAATAAATTATAAATAAAACAATTAGGAGTGCTGAATTTGGCTCTTTTTGAATGCAAGAGTTCTCTTTATTTTAAGATTGAAAGTCTATATTTTTGTGACTTGCAAAATCTGCAACGTCACAAGATAAACCTAGAACACCTTTTACCACCTTGCAAACACGAAATAACTACATGTACTTCATATCAGGAAAAATCTAAAATTGAGCAACAATACGAACATTTACTTAACCTTACGAAGAAACTTAATTTATTCTTAAAATTAACAAATAACATAACAATCAACAATACCCCACCAATAGAAACTGTATAACAAATAAATGAAATATTTAACACTCACTCATTTGATAAAAATTAAATATACATATATGACCACAAACACATTTACATTACAAGACAAGCAACTACCATAACAAACAATAACTTTTCTGGAATAAACAATATATTACCTTACAAGAAATGGTCAAATCAAACCTCAAAACCAACAAACAAAGACTATAAAATCTATGTCACAGAAACTTTAATTTCCCTTGAAAAAGAAATTGATGAGTACATAAAGGTGCTAAAAGATATAATAGAAAATTTCGTTTTTACAGCCAACAAATTGTGGCAACCTTCAAGTTTACTAGGATTTAACACTGAAGAATTACACAAAATACTACATACATTCTCTCCAAACTCAAATCTTCACGATTTACTCGTAAAATCCTCATTAAAATATTTCATATTAAAAGAAAATTTAATCTAAATCCATAGTATACCAATAATATCATCAAGAAACATTAAGTTATATAAACTCTACACTTCACCCATTTATCATAACCTAAATGAGAATCAAATAGTAACAGACTACATCAAACCCCAATTGGAATACATAGGACTATTCGAAGACAATGAAACTTATTTTCTAACTAATAATGACCCCCTCCAAAATTGCCATTCAACCAACTCAGAAATAATTTGCCCAACAATTCCACCAACCAACATCAGAAATAATCCAACGTGCGAAGCCGACATCTTAAGAAAAAAAAACACCATAAAACTGTCAGATTTACATTAATTTCAACAACTACCCTTTATTCACCCCTTTAAGCAACCAAAATGCCTGGATATACGTTACAATCTTCCCCAAAATAATAACTATTTCATGCCCAGGGAACCCAAAACAAAATACGGTCCTTCAGAATACCGGGTTAATACCGATTCAACCAGATTGCAAAATAAAAAACGAAAAACGACAATTTCATATTAAAAAATGAAAGAGTTTCAAATCTACCAAATATCATTATATTTACCCCGGGTAGTACTATTTCACTATATGAAATAGCACCAATATTGTTCGATCCTAGGGTTAATCAAACAACTCTATTTGGTAACGAACCGAATATTTAATAATTGTTTAATGAAGCATGTTTCTGTCTTACGGTTACGAAAGTTTTAGAAAATTTAAGGGAATGCAGAAAAAGAGGTTTATGATTCCTTGGTATGTGGATACGTGAATATCTCCCTCATCCAAGGGTTTTATCCTGAATTAATGGGTAGGAGAATTTAAATAAATTGAATAGGTTTTAATGGTTTAATTATAAATTTATTACAGTTTTAGAATTTTAGAGCGATATCAAATTACTACTTATTTAAAAATAGGAATTGATTTTCGCGTTGAACGATCGAAATATTGTTAAGAGAGCAAAGTTGTTTAGTATCATATACACAATTTTTTTAAATGAAAAAATTGGAACGATACATCAAACTTACTGCGTATCCTAGTGGTCCTAAAACTTATCCTACCAGTCGGAAGGAAATAGAAGAGATGTTGAGAATCATGTCGAAATCCCTTCGACTGGGCCAATTTAATAATTCTGATCGTTGCCGAAAATAGGCAACTCTAGTCTCTTTTTTAGGGGTTTATTTCACACACGCACACAAAGTGCCGCACGGAATTATTCCCCACTCCCCACGTCTCGCGTTTTATTTGCTTTCACGCCACGTGAATTCAAACTACCTCTTCGAATAAAATTCTTTCTCGTTTTGAGATTCGAGAACGGATTATTATTCGTGGTTTTGAATTGATCCTTTGAATATTACTGTTGTTTTATTCATTCAACAGCAGTATTCAAAGGGTCGCGATTTAATGGGAGGGTCGTTTCGATTACGATCCTCGCGCCAGCGACCACGCTCCCTAGTTAGGTATTACGCGGTCCGTTTTTTAGGCAAGTACGGGTTGCAACCGTAAGGGTTTACGTGGTGCATCTAAACCCTTTGAATCGCGTTAATCACTCCGTCGGATAAAGGATTAAGAGATTTTAACGTCCTAATCATTCGGCCCCTGTGCTCCCCGCGATAGGACGTTACAGGCTTCCCCTTTTTCGAGTTTTCGAAAAAGATATATTTATTTTCAGCAATACCTTTTGTGAGGCTACACACGACCAACCAAACTATCGACCGGACGGGCGAGTTTATAGAAACGAAAACTTCTTACAAGAAGGACGACGAACTAATTGAGGGAAAACTGCAACTGAAACTGCGATCAAAGATTTCAAATCCATGTATTTTGTAGATGCATTGTCGATCGATTAGGTGGGAAATTTTATCAGGTGGAAGTTTCTAATTGGTTGATTGATATGGCATGATTTGGGGGAGAGGATTGCTAACTCTTTGTCTTTTTGAATATGCTTTGACTGCAAAAATGCACGTGCACAGAAGTTATTTGACTCGTTGAGATCGAATGTTGGTTTATGAAATTATGCACTCCACTAAGATATTTGATTTTGATGCATTTGCAATTTTATTGTCTTGGAAATTATTTCAATTTCCAAGTTAATTACAGGTTCTACTTTTCATTCCAAAATGTTGGAAATTATTACGTATAACCTTGTTATCAGGGGTGGAATTCATTCATTTAAATATTGTTCGAATCTCATGAAAATCGGATTGTTATTTTAAGAGTTATTTGAAGTCGAAATTTTGATCAAAATGGGGGTGAGCGCTTATAAGGGTAGGATGAGTTGAATAAAGAATAATGGAGAATGGCGTGAACGGGAGAGATCGGAGATGCATATACGATTACACGGATGTGTGGCTATGTTTTGGTACACGCGGTAGTTTGGTGCCTATGCTGGTATAAGTGGATCGCTAGCGCGAGCATCGTCTATCCATGCGCACCTCATGCACGCGTGCGAGTACTTGTTACCTTCTTTTTTTTTATTATTCTTCTATTTCTTTCCTTCTCATTCTCATTATTCTAACGTGGAATACATTTTATACTACCTTTTTAAGTTTAAACATTTTAGGTATTAGAATATATAT